>CANXYI012241867.1:0-11393 GCA_948208565.1 Hura crepitans | reverse complement strand
ATGTAACTTCTTCAAACACTCTAAACTACCTAAAACACAATTAAAAAATGGAATAAAATCACTTACACCAAAAAATATCACTATTCACCAAGGTTAGATATCTCTCTCTACAAGCCAAAGTTTAAAATTTTATAATTTTCTCACTTGAATTAGACTCTAGAGATCATGGAGTGTCTAATTCATGTCTTTTTTGTGATTTTTAGTTATGGGAGGAAAGAGAAGGAGAAGAAAAAAGGGAAGATAGAGAACTCTCTAATGGCATCATCCAAAGGGAGAAAATGTTGGTTCACACATGTAACCCCCCTCACATGTGTGGCCCTTTATATAGGGGTAGATCAATGGGTCAGATTGTGACACGTGGCAATCTAACCATCCATTTTCTCTCAATTTCTTTTTTAACTTCATAAATTCATAGAAATTTCTCTAAACATCTAAAAATACTCATTTTAGTTTTAAAAATCCTTGATTTGTGTTATTAAGGCCCATGTAAAATTTCAAGTCAAAATTCCACTATTGACTTTTATGCACTATTCACTCACTAGAATAAAATATTTAGAAAAAATGCCAAACGACCTCAGGAAATGAAAATTCCTTCTTTATCATGTTAATTGAAAATTTTGAGTTCAAGGTCTAGTATTTTCGGGTCTATTCAAATGCATCTTGATGTTGTCCCGGCATAACCTCATTTTATCTTCCCATCCACTACTTTTTTGACCTGAAATGATTTATTAGTTCTTCTAAATTTTGAAATTCTTTCATTTTGTCTATTTTCTATCACATCAAAGTTTCATGACCAATATGCCTTTTCTGACCTCATGAAGGTGCCCCGACCCACAGGGAATATCATTCATGCTAATGAGGTACTTTTCATAGAACTGAACTTACAGGCATTAAATTCTTCCCCTCTTAAGAAATTTCGTCCTCAAAATTACTTGATGTGAAGAGATACAGATATTGTGCCTTTATCTACTTTTCACTCTCCGACGTAGCTTCTATCGTGTTATGGTGCCTCTATAACACCTTTACTAGGGGAATGGATTTGTTCCTTAGCTACTTCACTTCCTTAGCCAGAATTTGTAGCAATTCTTCTTCATATGTCAAATCAGGCTATACCTATATCTCTTCTACTACTGTCACATGCGATGGGTCTGATTTGTATCACCTCAACATTAATACTTGGAAGACATCATGTATCTACTATAGCGTAAAAGGTAATGCCAATCTATACATTAAGGTCCCACATGTTTTATGATTTCATAGGGCCTAATAAATTTGGGATTGAGTTTCCCTTTCTTACCAAATCTGAGCATTTTCTTCCACGATGACACTTTCAAGAATACTTGATCACCAACTTCATACTCGATGTCTCGCTGTTTCAAATCAACATAGGACTCCTATCAATTCGAAGTAGCTTTCAATCTCTCTCTTATGATTTTAACTTTCTCCTCTGTATCTCTGATCAAGTTAGATATGATAATCTTACATTCTCCCAATTCACTCTAATAAAGAGGAGTCATGCACCTTCCACAATATAAAGCTTCATAAGGTGCCATTCTTAAGCTGGCCTGGTAGCTGTTGTTGTATGCAAACTCAGCCAATGGCAAGTATTAATCCCAGTTGCCTCTGAACTCTATTGCACAACTACATAAAATATCTTCCAATAGTTGTATCACCCATTTTAATTGTCCATCCATCTAAGAAGCAAATGCCATACTATACATCAATTGAGTACCCAATGCCTCTTATAACTTCTTCTAAAACCTAGAAGTAAATCTTGGGTCTCGATATGAAATGATAGCTATTGGTACCTTATGTAATTGCATAATCTCATCAATGTATAATCTGACTAGCTTCTCTAAGGAGTAATTTATCCTTGCTAGTATGAAATGAGATGTCTTTATTAATTTGTTCACTATCACCCATACAGCATCACATCTATTTTTTGTCAGTCACAACCCTAACACAAAATCCATGGTAATCTTCTCCCATTTCCATTTTGGAATTGCTATCGGATACAATAATCCAGATGGAACCTAGTGTTCAACTTTCACTTGCTAACATGTCAAACACCGAGCCACATATTTAGCTTCTTCTCACTTCATTTCTAGCCATCAATAATGGGGTTTCAACCTAAGATAATTCTTCATGCTTCTTGGTTGCATGGAATATGGAGCTTTATAAGCTTCTTTCAAAATTTTCACTCTCAATCCATCCACTTTTGGCACCCACAGCATATTCTAATAGTACAGGCTTCCATCATCACTTAACTCAAATCCTATCATTTTCCTCTCTTTCACTTTACTCATAGTTTGCATTATATGTTCATCTCTTGACTAGGCCTCATTTATCTATTGCCTAAAGTCAGATTTAACCTACATTTTAGGCAAAACTATATCTTCTACAATGTATTCTACTCTAGCATGCATAAGCTTCAGGGTGGCAATAAGCTTCCTGCTCAAGGTGTTTACAACCACGTTCGCCTTTCTTAGATGGTAGTCGATCAAGCAATCATAATCATTGATTAACTCCATCCACTGCCATTGTCTAAGATTTAGCTCCTTCTGTATAGGTAAGTACTTCAGACTTTTATGATCAGTATAGATGTAACACCTTTCTCCATATAAGTAGTGTCTCCATACCTTCAATGCAAACACAATTGTAGCTAATTGCAAATCATGTGTGGGATAGTTCTTCTCGTGAGACTATAATTGCTCAGAGGTGTAAGCAATCACCTTGCCTTCTTGCATCAATACATAACCAAGTCTATTGTTTGAGGCATCACTATATCACAAACTCTTTCCCCTGTTCTAACTAAGTAAGGATATGAGCCTCTGTTAACATTCTCTTTAATTTGTCAAAACTAGATGGACACTTGTCATCCCACTCAAACTTCACATCCTTTCTTATCAACCGTGTAAATGGAGATGCAATCCTCGAGAAGCCTTTCACAAACCTCTAATAGTATCTTTCCAATCCTAGGAAATTCTGAATCTCATTCACATTCCTAGGAGGATTCTACTCTAATACAGCTTTAACCTTGCTCAGGTCCACTCTAATACCCTTAACTGAGGTAATGTGACCCAAAAAGGATACTTCTCCCAACCAAAACTCACACTTGCTCAATTTAGCATACAATTGCCTCTCCTTTAAAGTCTACAACACTATTATGAGGTGTTGCTCATGTTCCTCCTGGGTTCTAGAGTACACAAAGATGTCATCTATAAGCACCACTACAAATTAATCTAAATGAGGCTTAAAAATCTAGTTCAATAAATCTATAAAGGCTACCAGGGCATTAGTGAGCCCAAATGGCATCACTAGGAACTCATAATGCCTATATCGAGTCCTAAAGGTAGTCTTAGGGATGTCACTCTCCTTAATCTGCAACTGGTGATATCCAAATCTCATATCTATCTTGGTAAAGATGCTAGCATCCCATAACTGATCAAAGAGATCATCGATCCTAGGTAATGAATATTTATTCTTAACTGTGACTTTATTCAATTACCTATAATCGATGCATAACATGAGTAAGCCGTCTTTCTTCTTCACAAATAATATAGGTGCTCCCTAGGGTGAAACACTAGGCCTGATGAAGCCTTTATCTAATAGTTCCTACAACTGCACCTTTAACTCTATTAACTCTATTGGTGCCATCCTATATAGCGTAACAGATATTGTATTTGTGTTAGGATATGTCTCAATCTCAAAATCTAACTTCTAATATGGAGGTAATCCTAGTAACTCATTTGGAAAGACATCATGGAATTCAAACACAACTGGTATCTAATTAAGACTAGGAGTTGTAGCACTCGTATCCACCACAAAAGCTAAAAATACTTTGCATATCTTCCGAATGAGTCACCTGGCTGTAGTAGCTAAGATAATGTTAGATAGGGGTCTCTTTTACCTATAATTATCACCTCTTGCCCATCTGTGGTCTCTAGACTCAACCCTTTCTTTTCACAGTTAATCATGACTTTATGCTTTGACAACTTGTCTATACCCAGTATGACATTAAACTCATGAAAGGTAAGTTCTATCAAGTCTGCTAAAAATGCCTGCTCATAGATTATCAGAGGATAGTGTCTATAAATTGTGTTCACTGTCACACTCTGGCCAATTGGGTTACTGACTTGAATGTCTAAGCCTATAGGTGTTGGCTTAAGTCCTTTTATCTCATGCTTTGTATGACAAAAATGTAAGAATTTGTCAATCCAGGATTAATTAAAGCTAATACTAGTGCATCAAATAAAAGGAAAGTACCAATGATGATGTCTAGCACTTTCATTTCCTCTTGGGCACGGATAGCATACTGTCATGCTAGAGCTCTAGCTTCTAATTTGGTCCTCTAACTGGTGCTCGACTGCCCCTACCTCTGCAATCTCGATGATTTATTAGGTGTTGCAAGAGCTAATGCTTGGGTCTGTGCCACCTTTGATTGTCTCTAAGGATAATCCCTTTGGAAGTGATCTCTGGCGCCACACATAAAGCACTCCCCTTGTCTTTACTGCCAGCACTAACCCTAGTGTCTCCTCTGGCAACTTCCACATGTTAGAGGTGCACTTCTTGCTGTGGACACTAGAGCACTCGAGGCTTGCTGAGATGGAGATGGTCGAGGCTTAGGAGGAAAAGCCTGACCAGATCTCTATGATAGAGCCTGCCTTTAAAACTATTGTCCGAACTATCTCTAAGACTACTGACTAGGTTAAAAGTCCCTCTATCTCTTGCCCCCTCCTAGGGGCAAATTGGTCTAACCCGTAGTAAAGGATCTCTTCCTCTAGAATAGCTCCCTCTTCTCTTTTACCATATCCTCTATGTCATATGATATAGCTACCAACTCAGAAAAGTCTCTAATTATGGTGGTCGCAATCTACATCCTCAGCTCGACATTGAGGCCCTTCTCGAGCCTCTTACATTTCTCCTTATTAGTAGAGATAAACTCTGATGTATACCTACTCAAATGAGCAAAGTCCTTCTCATGCTCTGATACTAACCTCCGTCTTTGCCCTAAATTAAAGAACTCTTGCCTCCTCTTATCCTTATAGGACTCTGGAATATACCTCTTTCAAAATTCCTTCAAAAAGAATTGCCATGTAATGTTAGTTATTGCCTTCCTCTTTTTTATGGTATCCCACTAGTGGAAGGCTTCTTCCTATAGAAGGGAGGTGGAGCACTTCAAACACTCCTCCTTTATGCACTCCAACTGCTCTTGGATCCTCATGATCTACTTTAGCTAGTGCCCAACCCTCACTATATCATCCTCTCCCGCATATAGAAAGTCCACTGCTCCCACTTTCTTAACCCTCTCTAGTTAGGTCTTTTATAGTGTTGGGGGAGCAAGTAGAGGTGTGTAAGAGTTAGAGCTGGTAGTGGTGGTGCTGCTGCTATAGTATGGCTTAGCAACTCATCAATCTACTACAGTAAGGATAGAGAGGCTTAAGCTTGAGGCTGTGGCTGAGGTGGTGGTGGTGTGGTGGTCGTGTAGCAAAACTAGGCTCTAGAGTAGCTGCCCTCACTTTTAGACCATAGATTGTGGTAGGAGCATGATTGGCCACCTCTTTCCCTCACTCTACTAGGGTAAGTTCACTCATCGCATAAATCACTGTATAGTAAAACTTATCAGCTTCATACAATGTAGCTTTGTCTCAAAAAAGAACCCTAAACTCATGCACTCATGTATAGTGCGCCTAGGAATGCCTAAACCTTCTCTGATACCACTAAATGTAGCACCCCCTGCCTATTCTCGAAGGAGATAGACAAAAGGTGCCACTTCCTAGAGGTCACCCATCCTTAGATTTCCCTAGGGACTATTCATTTAACACTTATGTCACTTTAACCAACTTTGACTTATCTTGTCCATCTAGGATTTATTTTTATATAACCTTTTATTACTGCCTATTTTAGTCTAATAAAACTTCAAATTTGTCTGTTATCCACTTATAAAAAATTGGGTTGCATAACGACTACTAGGGTGAAAAGCCAAAAATTTTTCCTATAAAGAAAGCACTTCTATAATACTTTCAAACTATAACTCAACTCCTGGACCCTTTTGGTCCCTAAAACATCATCAATATCCAACACACAGCAACACACAAGGTCTCAAACCCATAAATAGACAACCTAAACATATGCATATATTCATAAAAGTAGGTTTCTATAGCCATTTAATTTAACTAACTCAATTTTATGCTATATATGTACTACTGACTTTACATCTATTATACATGAGTGACTGACTACTTAAACAAAAAGATTATAAAAAAAAATACCAAATAGAACTCTAGGTCAGCTACACTAGCACTCGCTAAAGCTGGATTGCTACCTGTCAATAGCCTGCACATCGAAACACTGACATGTTGAGTGTGCACTCAGTGGTGGAATAGATACAAAAAGGTATGTCATACATATAGACACACATCCATAGATATTTTTCATCATGGTCATGCAAAATCTCAGACTAAATGCCATTTATCCTATTCAATTAATTCAATCCATATTATCAATTCAATTTTTATATATATCATTATGGTTAAGTTTAATATAGTTTAGACCCATACTAGATAGACGACACTTTAAGACACCGGATAATGGGATTTATCCTATGTTGTGACCCAAATTTTAGACCTTGGTAGCTGCACCTACCTCGCTCGATAGGAAGGATCAGTCAGTAGAACACCCAATACAGGACTAGTAGATAGCAAGGATCAACCCATAGACCACCCAATATCTATAAGTGGGATAGCAGGGATATGCCCTATGGGACCTCCCAATACCCCAAATCACATCTCTAAAGCATCATAGGTGGATAGTAGGGATCAGCCCTATGGGACCTCTCAATATCCATAGACAGTCAATAGGTAGCTAGGATTAGCCTAGGTGGACCTCCCAATACTCGAGTGTGCAAAGTTCATCTCAAAACCTTGGCGGCCACACCTACCATATCTAATAGACAACAGTAGTCCTAGAAGGACCAAACTGCCTAACAGTTGCTAACTCCCTAGTTGATCGGTAAACCTATCTAGTGGGTGTCTAACTAATAGGCTAAATCACTATTCCTTAATTAAATATGACGTCTACCATCATTTTTACTTTGTTTCATGTCAAACATGCTAATGAATTACATTGCACACAACATTTTACAGAAGCTAACATTTTTAGACTTTTGTCGCAAAGTCACCATTCATTTCTCCATTTTATAAGTAGGTTACTATTCATTTGATCAATTTCCAATATTATGCCTTCCTTAGCAATAAACATACCAATCCAAATATCTATCATTCTTACATCATTTCTTTCCTTAATCTTTCATGAAACACATCACATAATCATGACACCTTATGGCACATATATAGGCATCATATTACTAGTCCTTATTTATGTATACATTACATGTTCACTAGGTCATTATTTGCCAAGTTTACATGCTATACATTTTAGTATTATAATTCACTTTCCAAGCATTATTTATACACCCTATTTACATGCCATTGTTGTATCTAACATGCCATATGCACAACCACACATGCCATGCCATCCATACATACCATTCGGCCACTTGCCATATATACACATATATATGGTTTCGTTTCCCTTATATCATGCCTAACGTGTTATTTTGACACCATTAACATATCCATGTCATTAATTCACATCAATATCATGCCTAACATCATAAACTTGAAATTCCATACTATAGACACAGGGTTTCAGGGGCTCCTAGGTTTGGTTTGCCTAATGATGATTAAAAAGGACAAAAATCCTAAAAATTGGATTCTTATGTCCGAATCAAAGATCTCAAGGTTTTCTTTAATATATATATATATATATATATATATATATATATAATAATAATAATAATAATAATAATAATAATAATAATAATAATAATAATAATAATAATAATAAAAAGAAAAGGGATCAAAATGGGCGTTTTAGACTGAAAATGCCCGTTTTGACCAAAATAAGCGTTTTTACACCGAAAATGCCCATTTCAACCAAAACAAGCATTTTTAGACCAAAAATGCCCGTTTCGACAAAACGGGCATTTTTAAACTGACAACGCCTATTTCAACCAAAACGGGCATTTTTAGACCAAAAACGCCCGTTCTTTACCAAAACATGTATAAAAACCAATTAGGTCATTTTAAGAGAGAGGTTGCTCAATTTTTAGAGAGAGAAACACATAGAAACATAAAATTACTATATTTACTACATTTTTTGGATTTCTTTAAAGATTCAAACACCATTTTTAGTTCGAATAGAGATCTTTCTGAAGGCAAATATACCGGTTTGTTGACCGACCCTTTTTTGTCTATTTTTCAGTACTTTCCTTTTCCTTTTTATCCATCTCTAAGTTAGATGTGGTAAATTAATTTGTACAGATTTTTGCATTTGTGAGACTGCTTATTTTCCTTTATTTTCTATTTATGCCTTCATTTTTGCTCTGCATCAAAAATATTATTTTTTTGTTGTTCGAGCTAATTTTATTTTTCTTTTTATATTATCCATCTACTAGTTAGATGTGGTAATTTATTTGGGCCTAAAATTTGTATTTTTGTGACTGTCTATTTTATTTAATTTCTGTTTGTCTTTGTATTTTTGATTCGCATCAAAAATATTATTTTTGGTTGTTTGAGCTGATTTTATTTTTCTCTTGGCATTATCCAACTACAAGTTAGATGTGGTAATATATTTGTATATTATTTTATATTTTTGTGCCCTTTTATTGTTATTTAATTTTTATCCGATTTTCCATTTTGCATTCACATACTAATTTATTATTTTTGTGATTGCCTTGTGAGTTACCTTGATTATTTGAGGGTTGTTTGCTTATTTATTAGATTGTATTTTAGGCTTTTGCTTTTATTTATTTATTCAGTTAGATTGTATTTTAGGTAATTACTTTGTAACTTATTTTCTTGATCAGATTATTTCCCTGTATATTCCGTGAATGTTGTAATAACTTAGGTAAATGATTTTTCATACGAATGGAAAAATAACTGAAAGATTTTTACTTAATTAATTAGTGTTTTATTAATAAAATTGGGTTTGATTTTTCTTAATAAAATTATTTCTTAAAATTTAGCATGTGAGAATCAAAGTTCTCAAATTAAATCCACTTCTCGATTTATGTCTAGCACCTCCAATTTCAATATCGAAATATTCCATTGAGCACCGAATTAGGTAGAAAAATGGTTTTACACATTAAAAAGAAATAATAATCAAAATCATATTTTTACCCAATAAATTAGTGTTTTATTAATAAAATAAATTTTGATTCTCTCTCAATGAAATTTCCAACAATAAACACTTATTTAAACTGACATTTGAGAAGTTCTCCACTCATTCTTGTAAATAAAAATCACCACAATAAAATTTGTTTTCCATATAATTATTTGAGAACAAAAGTTCTCAACTCGTCATCCAATTTTAATAAAAAAATCACTATAATAAAACCTCTTTTCTAGAATTGGCATGAGAGAACCAAAGTTCTCAAAATAATCAATTAATCAATTTCATGTATGTTATTTTGATCCCTAGCACTTATTTACTTTTCCTATAAATATATTATGTTCTATAACTTCTTCTATGTGAATGTGTGATTTACTTTAAATGCAATATATCTCTTTAGAAAAGGAAGAACATCATAAATTCAAATTGAAGCTTCGTATTAATTTGAGGTATAAATAAGAATAGGGTTATAAATCGCTTTTGTTTTAGACCTATAAGGTATTTCTATTTCCCAACTTCGTTAGGTGGTGACTCCTACCTTGTGGTGCCTAACTTGCACCCTCTTAGGATAATCAAAAAGGGGTAGCCCTAGATTCTTTTAGCTTCCTTCTCATCTTTCGAGACTCGAAGAGTCGAGGCATAAGTTGAGTTTTAGGCTACTTCGGTTTGATTATTCTTAGGAAAACCAAAAAGGGTCCACGCGAGAACAGTGGCTACTCCACTAGGGAACCATGAGACCATGCTTTGAAAGTACCTTAACTTAATATAAAACTTCATATTTTGAATTTATGGTGTTGTTCCGTTGCAAAATTGTATTTCATGCTTGAGCCTTAGAATAAGTTAGGCAACACTTTTTATACCATGATGTCACTTTAAAGCATGAACCCAATTTCATTCAAATTAGAAGATTTTCATGAGTGGCATCAAATCCAAGCCTTGTGCCTATAAGGTATATGAAATGGTGAACCGATTGGTCGTATGCTCATGACGAGATAGACTCGTCGTGGAGGGACCATGCTTAGATTACCATAACTCACTTGACCAATCATCAACACATATAATGACCAATAGCAATTTCCCTTAGGCACCTTAGTTAACAATGCATCATGTGCTATGTGGGCCAACATATGTGAAATATGACTGAATCATCTTGAAATGCTATTGAACCCATTGGACCCCTTCTAACTGAAATGGGCTAGACCCTGCATTTTGACTTGATTGAACATATCCAATGTATATGGGCCAAATTTTTGGTATGTGCTTTTCTATGAGAGAAATAATGCTCGGCTAATTGTCGTCTATTACTCGAACCTATTGGGATCCCTAATGTCCTATAGGTAAGCCCTCCTAGGAAAGAGTACATTGACCTCATGTGTGGGAAGTAATAAGGTTAGAAGGTTCTTTTGCTTGTGTTTAATTTTGCATTCACTAATGTGTATCTTTCTTATTTTCATGTACATATGTAATATTGTAAGCCTATATCATTATGCAAAACTTATCATGTATAGCTACATCAGTCGATATGAATATATACATGTATGCATAAATAACCTTTTTATCCATACATTGCATATACCTCCATACTAATGCCATGCATACATGCATCAACATATACCAAATAGATTTTCAGGGGTTCACTCATGCATCCATTAAATATACATAGCCTTTTAGACATGCATATAGTATATATCATACATTATGGCTCATTTTATATATACAAGCATCATGCTAGTCCATACATAGTAATATCATCATAGCGCACATCATCCATCGGAAGAAATCATCCACACATGCATGCACTTAGCATACCATTATGTCACACACCTACCGCATATGACCACGATCTTAGTACATGTTGTATCCATCATGCATCATGCCATATAGAAATCTATCTCATACATCCTATCCGGTGAATCATGTATATATGCATTCCATAATACTACATAATCCTTGACATCATTACACATAAGCTGTCATACATCTTCATTTCATGCATTTTAAGTATGCATTTGTAGGTCATTCACACCACCATGCAATAGTTTCTCATTTTGATAGAGTCTCATTTTATTTGCACTAGTTATGTAACAACTATGCATTACATTAGTCATTTGCACAATTATTGTATATGAAGCCATTTCATGTAAGAGTTGCATAAGCAT
>CANXYI012241740.1:0-10488 GCA_948208565.1 Hura crepitans | reverse complement strand
ACGTAAATTGTAGATAGTCAGTACTGAGCTAGCCTCAAAGCAGTAGTGCAAGAGAACCAATTACTATCATTTTGGTATACTTTTGTATTTCATAGTGTGATGTATATAAAAATAGATGGCACTCAAATGTAATTAGTTGGGATAAGTTAGTTTTGTCACATGTAAATATTCTACACAAGTTTAGCTTGAGTATGTAACTTAATATGATAAATGGCAACATTATTGTGGCATGCATGTGTGTGGGTTTAAATGTGTGACCATGGTATAACTATCATAATGTATATTATTGATTGACTGTGATAATGTTGAATGAGATTGGTTGTGAGGATCAGAAGGATCTAGGATGGTGGAATGTGATTGAGACTTTATAAAAGTACTATTTTATGTAGGTTTTATTTTGAGATATTACATTGTGTAGCAATTATGCTGCCAAATTTTTGTCTTAGTAGGACAGTTTCATTTTATGTGCATATGTATGTAAGGCATGATTTATTTACATCTGGGCCCAGGATATTTCATGATTATCACACAAATAAAAAGGGTTTTAAGAAGATAATGGTGGAACTAAGTAAAGTCTATTAAAATGTCATCTATTATTTGAGTTGGTAATGGTTTAAGTAGGGGGTGTCACAATGTGCCATCTTTGATTTAGATCTAGCTAGCGGGTTGAGTGAAGGGTGTCATAGTAGGTGGTATCAGAGCATGGTTTAGGCATTCCTAGTTGTATTAGGTTACATATGAGTTTCATAAGGTGTTATACACATATATCACATAACACTGCTTGAGGCTAATGTTTGTTCTCTGATATAGATAAAAGATGAGCGAACATATATCACCAGCTGGTGAAGAGGAGGTGAAGAGTCATACTCCTACAACCATCCAGGAGCCGACGGGTTTAGAAACCCCAATACTCAATGATGTAGCTCAGCCAACACCTACCTAGCCCGTATTAATACAACCAATACTAGTACAGTAGATGGTGAAATTACTCAGATAGGCTACTACAGCAGTTGCCCTACCTTTACCACCATAACCATCCCAAGCTCTCTAGAAGATCTACCTAGAGTGGATAAAGAAAATAGGAGCTGTGGATTTCTTAAAGACAGACCAAGACAATTTAGCCATAATATATTATTGACTTAATAGAACTAACTAGATCTTAGAGCAACTGAAATGCATCCTAGAAGAAAATTTTATCTGTGCCACCTTGCTATTATAGGAGGAGGCATTCCATTGGTAGAAGACAATTTTAGAGCATAAAGCTTTAGGAGACTGGACTTAGGGTTTCTTTCTGCTGGAGTTTAGAAAAATATACATCCTATGGAACTACTTGGGAAAAAAAAGGCAGGAGTTCCTAGACTTGAAATAGAGGTAGTAGCCTATATCAAAATATGAAAAGGAGTTTGCCAGATTGAGTAGGTATGTGAAGGAGAATGTAGCCACTGAAGAGGAGAGTTGTAAAAGGTTTAAGAAGGGCCTTGACATTGAGACTAGACTGTAGGAAGCTATGAATAAGATTAGGGAGTTTGCTTCCCTAGTTGCTATAACGTATACTGTTGAAGATGTATTTAAAGAAATAAGGGGGAACTTTTAGAAAAAGAAATCATTCACTACAGGTTAAGCCAACTCCACCCTAGAAGCAGGTAAGAAGTAGAAAGGAAACCCAGCTATTTAACCATCATAAAAATTTGCCCTAACTTAGAAATCTAGGCAAGTAGGACAATTCAGACATTGACAGTAGAGGCTAGCTATGAGTGCACCAGTTTCCATATCCAGGAGTGCACCATCTATTTATGGAACATGCGAGAAGAGACATGGAGGAATTTGCTAGAGACCTATTCTAGGTGCATGTTATAGATACAGGTCCAGAGGTCATTATTAGAAAGATTGCCTATTGAGAGCAGAGGACTTCACACAATTTTAGGCTTTATCCCTAGCACTAGCTAGGAGTTAGAAGTAGAATAAGGGAGATAAAGCTAAAAGGAGTCAAAATCCCAAATCAGAAGCAAGTCAGAAGATAAAGGCTTAGGCTCCAGCATGTCAGTATGCTATTAGAGCTTAAGAGGAGATGTACTCCCCTGATGTTATTACTGGTACATTTTATTTTCTTAATTTACCTATTTTGGAATTAACTGATCTGGGATCCACACATTCTTATGTTTGCACCACACTATCAAAAGATAGAGGATTACAATGAAAACCCTTAGTTATGGAGATTATGGTTAGTAATCTTAGAAGACATCATATAGTAGTCAATAGAATATATAATAATTGTCTCTTAACTGTTTAAGGACATATCTTCCAGGTGAACCTGATCAAGTTACCCTTCAATGAATTTGATATCATACTGGGTATGATTGGCTATCCAAACACCATGTTATGGTAGATTATAAATAAAAGAGAATCACCTCTAGACAGCAGATGGGAATGAAATTTTAGTAGTTAGTGAGAGAATAGATTTCCTGTCTAACATTATCTTTATTGGGACAGCTAGACAGATGATATAGAAGGGTTGTCAAGCATATTTGGAGCATGTGGTTGACACTAAAAAAGTGAGACCTAATGTTAGCCAAATACTATTGGTGGCAAAATTCCATATGTCTTCCCAAATGAGTTAGTAGGGTTGCCACTTAGCATAAACTTGAGTTTGCCATTGAGATGTACCCAGGCATAACACCGATATTAATCACCCCTTATAGAATGTCACCTACAAAATTAAAAGAATTAAAGGTACAGTTGTAGAAGCTGCTAGATAAAGGATTTCTTAGATAGAGTGACTCACCAAAAGGAGTGCCACTTCTGTTTATAAAAAAGAAAGATCATTCATTATGGCTGTGTATAGACTACAGGTAGCTAAACAAAGTGACGATAAAGAATAAATACCTACTACCCAAAATTGATGATTTATTTGATCAACTCAGGGGATCTAGTGTCTTCTCAAAAATTAATATGAGATTTGGTACAATCAACTCAGAATAAAGGAATCTGATGTGCTAAAAATAGCTTTTTGCACCCAATATGGGCATTATGAGTTCTTAGTAATGCCTTTTTTGGTTGACTAATACCCTAGCTGCATTAATGGACTTAATGAACTATTTATTCAATCTATACTTGGATTAGTTTGTAGAGGTGTTCATTGATGATTTTTTGATGTATTCTAAGACTAGAGAAGAACATGAGCAGCACCTTAGATTGGTGCTATAGACCTTGAAAGAAAATAAGCTTTATGCCAAATTAAGCAAGTGTGAGTTTTGGCTAAATAAAGTAGCCTTCTTGAGACACATTGCCTCAATTGATGGGATAAGGGTGGACCAAAGTAAAATCAAAGCTATATTGGAATAGAAGCCTCTAAGGAATTTGACAGAGATTAGGAGTTTCTTAGGATTAGCTGGTTACTATAAGTGGTTTGCCAAAGGGTTTTCAATGATTGCCACTCTTATGACATGCCTATTGAGAAAATATGTTAAATTTATGTGGGATCATAAATGTCAGGAGAGCTTTGACAAATTGAAAGCTATGTTGACATAAGCTCTTATCCTTATACAATTGGAGTCAAGGAAAAACTTTGCCATTTATAGTGATGCTTCTCACAATAGACTCAGGTGTGTACTGATGTAAGATGGCAAGGTAGTGGCTTATACATCTAGGCAATTAAACCCACATAAGAGGAATTATTCGACCTATGATCTAGAACTGGCTGCCTTTGTCTTTGCATTGAAAATATGGAGGTATTACCTTTATAGTGAGAAATACTATGTGTACACAATCCATAAAACTTTGAAATACCTATTTACCCAAAGAGAGTTAAACCTGAGGCAATAAAGGTGGATAGAATTGATCAAGGATTATGATTGCCTGATTGACTATCATCTAGGTAAAGCAAACGTAGTAGCAGATGTATTAAGTCAAAAATTCTTATATGCCTCGAAAGTAATAAAGGTGCCATTGCAGTGATTGGAGATTAGAGCCTTATTAGCAGAATTACAAGTGAAGCCTAACTTGATTCAATAAGTAAAGGATGCCTAAAAAGATGATAGTCAACTCATGCACATAATAGGTTCAGTTAGAGAAGGGAAGCCTACTATGCATGAGATTAAGGCCGACGGATGCTTGTATTACCATGATCGACTGTGTGTGCTTAACAATGAGAACACTAAAAGACGGATCTTACAAGAAGCCCATAATTCTCCATATGCCATGCATCTCGAAAATAAAAAATGTATCTTGACTTGAAGCCTTATTATTGATGGCCTGGAATGAAAAGGGATCTTGCTCAATACATGACTAAACATCTCATATGTTAATAAGTTAAAGCTGAACACCAAGTTTCTTCTGGATTACTTCATCCCATAGCAACACTAGAGTGGAAATGGGAAAGAGTCACAATGGACTTCGTAGTTAGGCTACCTATGACTAGGAATAAATGTGATGTGGTGTGGGTAATTATTGATATGTTGACAAAGACAACACACTTCATCCCGGTAAGAATAGATTACTTTCTAAAAAAGCTTGCACAGTTATACATTATGAGATTGTGAGGCTACATGGAGTTTCAGCTTCCATTATTTCAAATCGAGACTTGAGGTTTACATCTAGATTTAAGAAGAAAATACATGATACTTTAGGTACTTAGCTCATATTCAGTATGACATTCCATCCTCAGACAAATGGCCAATCTGAGTGGGTTATTTAGGCACTAGAGGACATGCTAAGGAGTTGTGCCATTGAATTTAAAGGTAATGGGGACATATACCTTTCTTTGGTAGAATTTGCACATAATAATAGCCAACAAGTTTAAGAATGGAACCATATGAGGCTTTACATAAGAAGAAGTGTAGAACCTCATTGTGCTAGAATAAACTAAGTGAAAGTAAACTGATGGGGCTGGATTTAATCAATGATGCAGAGGAAAAAGTCAAGATCATTAGAGATAGACCAAAAGCAGCAATAGATAGGCAAAAACCATATGCAGATTTAAAGAGGAAGTCGATTGAATATGAAGTGGGAGATAAAATTTTCCTTAATGTATCACCATGGAAAAAGATACTTTGATTTGGCAAGGGAGAAAAATTGAGCTCGAGATTATTGGCCCATATAAAGTAATTGAACGTGTAGGAGTAGTGGCTTATTAATTAGCATTGCCTCCTAAATTACAATAAATTCATGTTGTCTTCCATGCCTCAATGCTAAGAAATACAGATCTGATCCCTCCTATGCTTTATCAATAGAGGAGATAGAAATGCAACTAGATTTGTCACATAAAGAGGAATCAGTCTAGGTTTTGGCACATGAGGTTAAAGAACTATGCAATAAAGTAGTGCCACTAGTGAAGGTGCTTTGAAAGTAACACAACTCGCAATAAGAAACTTGGGAAAGTGAGCAACAAATGAGGGAACATTATCCACACCAATTTAAACCAGGTAAATTTTAAGGATGAAATTTCTTTGCCCATTTTGTGAATAGTACTTTTCGAGGCATGAATAGTATTTTTTGAGAATTGGGTCACACTAAGATGATTGAGAGGGAGTATTAATGACAAAACAATAATGGGTGAAATTAGAAATGAAAATAAAGCCATTAGAGTGATTACAAATGCAATTAAAAATTTTACGTCGGTGTCTTAAGAGAAGTGACCTAGTTCAAGCCAAATGATAAAATATTCTAGATGTGCTCAAAATGACCCAAAAATAACACGATTTTAAGGTCCAAAATTCTAAATAGTCCAATGGTACTAAAATTAGAATTTTTTGACATAGATAAGTATTTTATTTAAATTTATAAAAAATGTGATTAATTAATTAAGTGAGTTCCCATTGGCTTTTAGGCACAAAATTCTAAAGGTTTCTAAGCTAGGAAATTTTGGTACCTAGGGAGAAATTTTTGGAGGCCTCAAAATTTAAAATCACATTTTTAAAGCTTTAAACTTAAATAGAATTAATTGTAGCCATCGGATCGCCACGTGGCGAAATTGTGGTTGTTGGGGTTTTTAATATAAAAGGTGGGCTTTATGTGGGAGTGGTATACGGGTTTATCAAAATCACCTTCCTCCTCCCCCATGGTAAGTTGACGCCATCTCCCTCTCTTCACATCCCTTTTTTCTTCATTTCTCCATCAAATCTCAAGCCTAATCTTCAGTTCAAGCACTAAAATCAATCCTTGTCGCATCTAAAACTCCAATTTATTGTCAATTTTGCAAGAAGAGGGCAAAATAGGGGACAAAGAGAGGTTTACAAGTTTAGGAATTTGAACCCCTAAAATTGGGTGAGCATATTTTTGGAACTGTAGCATTTTTCTAGGAAACGAAGCATGCTCGATTTAATGGTTTTGGTATTATTTTCAAGTTTGGTGTAGTACAGAATTTTCTATGAATTTTTGGAACTGAAATCCTATTATGTTTTTTAGAAAAAGTGGAGGATAGCTAAGCAAAGGGAAAAGAGAAGCTTTGAGGTGCCTATCGAGAAGCCAAATGATCATTTTGTAAGTGTATTTGATAAAATATATGTATGCTTTTATGTTTAGTGCATTTTCAAGAATAGGTACATTATGCTTAGTTTGTTAGTTTAGGGATTTGGATAACCTTAAAATGATAACATGGGTAGATTAGAGTTTATGAGATGTTAAATGAATGGAATTAATGAAAAAAGGGTAAAAAATAAATTACTTGTTCAAAATCTTACATTGGTCGAATGGTATGTACGTGAAGGGTATAATGGTAATTTATGTAATCATGGTTGAAATCAATGTAATTGAAGTGTATTAGGCTTGATGGTAATGGTACATCATGGTTTAGAGGTAAAGAATAAGAAATGCTAATAGTTTCATAAATGGTATTTGTATGGTATGTGTACATTTGTGTGTGTAAGTGTGTGATACATAATGCATGTTAGTTTAATGTAGCTTGCAAAATATGTGTTCACATGTTGGCAATTTGAGTGATAAGATTTAAGTCACAAAATAAATGGTACAACATGATAACTTATATACACATGAGGAGGTCATACTTACGATGAGTTATTGTTAGAGAACGTGATACACGTACATCACCATGAGGTGGTAAATGGCAAGGTAATAAATATACGTAACTAAATGATTATATGAATAGACATGAACATGTAACAATATATATAAGCCATGTAATGTATATGTAACTAAAGTAAAGACATCGATAGCCCATATGTGTTAGACAACCTACTAGATAGGTTGACCGGTCAACTAGGGAGGTAGCAGTTGTTGGGGCACTTTAGTGTCATTTTCATGCAGGTACGGCCGTTGTGAGGTCTATGAAGTCACTACACACTTATATGTCATACATTGATGATTTGATATTTCATATGGGAGCAGTTGCTTTGAGGTCCAATAGGGCCACTACACACTTTCATGCAGGTATAGCCATCGTGAGGTCTAGTAGGGCCACTGGACACTTCAAGTTGGTGCAGCAGCCATAAGGTCTAAAATATGGGCCACTACATACTATGATCCTGATATCTAGTATTGGAATTGGTGTTTGTCAGATATAGGCTAATAAATGGTCAATGAGTGTTATGTAATTTAACAAACAATAAACATGGAAATAAATTAAGAATGTGAATATCATGGGTATAATTAAAGTAACATAATTTGAATATCATGGGTGCAATTAAAGTAACATAATTTTGTTAAGTAGGTAACCATATAAGCATGAAATTGTGTATGAATAGTTTATGACATATTTTTGTGTGGCATTGCATGCTTAATGTGATTGTGTGTGTTAGTGTAAGCATATTTTATTGAATACACAACTAAGCATATATGTACGTGGGTTTAAATGTGTGACCATGGTATGACTATTATGATGGATATAATAGATTGACTATGATAATATTGACTGTGATGGGTTGTGAGGATTAGAAGGATCAGGATGGTGGATTGAAATTGAGATTTAATAAAAATGCAATTTTATGTAGGTTTTATTTTAGGATATAACACCATGCAGTTGTTATGCTGCCAGATTTTTGTCTTAGCGGGACAATTTCATTTTATGTGCATGTGTATATAAGGCACGATTTGTTTACATGTGAGCCTAAGATATTTCATGATTATCACATAGATAAAAAAGGTTTCAAGAAGATAATGGTAGAACTAAGTAAAGTCTATTAACGTGTCGTCTCTTATTTGAGCCGATAATAGTTTGGGTAAGGGATATTATGATGTGCCATCTTTCATTTAGATTTGACTAGCGGGTCGAGTGAAAAGTGTCACAATAGAAGGATTGATGACTACTATAGCTATAGCCACGCCATTCATGATTTGGGTGAGGTAGTAGAGAGAGATAGATATGTAGATAATAAGGCTTGCTATCAAATTAAAATACAAGTGCAATTGGGATCCCCGAGCTAATACAGTTACGAAGTTAAGACTTTTGAGGAGTTGTAAGTAGATTTCCAGGGACAGAGGTTAACACTAGGAGGATGATGGCAATGATCAGCAGAGTGCTCCATAGGTAACTTTATAGATGTAGCTAAGTAATTTAAAGAGGCCTTAAATAACACGAACAGAGGCATCAATTCTAAATACCACCGATAAACTAGGTAGGATAGAGCAGTAGTTGCAGTTTGTCTTTTGGTTATAAAAGGTTGTAGCAATAGCTAGAAGGCCGGATGAGGTTGAGTTACATGATAGAGATATAGCTAGGAGACTTGATAATAGAGTCATAGTGGAGACGTTAGATGCTATTGAGGGTCAAGGTAGAGTGATGTAGGAGAGACTAACATCTATAAAACGTGGACTACATGAGTTTATCACACCATTTTAGTCCATGCCACATCAACAAACACCAACTTGGTAAAGTTATATTGGAAGAATTTAGGAAGTAACTCACGAGGCCATACTTCTATTTCTTTTTATTTTACTTTATTTTAGGGGTGTGCATCGGTCGGTTCAGTCTGAAAATCGATCAAAACCGAACAGCCCGAACTGTTTATAAATAAAAACTAAATCGACTGAACTCAATATGAAAAATTGAACTGACCGAATTTTCTAACAAACCAAACCGAACTTTTTATATATATTTTTTTTGCATAAAAATATCAAAACGACGTCGTTTTAGGGTAAAATTATGTAATTTTAAATGTCCAAAATGACGTCGTTTTGATAGTTCGGTCGATTCGATTTATTTGGTTTTTCACTATCAAAATCAAAATCGAATCGAAAAACTGAATTTTTTAAAAAACCAAACCGAATAAATCAAACCAAATAAACTGAAATAACCATCAGTTCGATTCGATTTTTGGGTTTGGTTCGGTTTTGTACACCCCTACTTTATTTTATTTTACTTTTATGTTTTCTTTTCTTTTCATTTGTTTTTCTTTTATTTTTTTTATTTTTTTATTTTATTTGGTTTTTCATTTCCTTTCTATGATTCATATGTACTTATTTTTGTGACAATCAGTCTAACATTAGTGTGTGTGTGTATACATATGCTGATATAATGCTACTTGATAATTGATTGATTTCACTTTCTTTCCTTATGGGTAATATGCCACTAAGAACCGTTCCAAATTTTACGTTTGGGGTGGGGTATCAAAAATTTTGAAATTTTATACTTTAATTTTGAAATATAATTTGTTAATTTGTTTTGTTTAAGAACAAGTTGAAATTATGCATGAACATAGTATAAAGTGTATTGTATGATGTTTTAGACATAACTTTACTCTCTTCTTTGTTTCAAAATTGGAATGAACTTGAACTAGATTAATAAATATAAGAATTTTATAATCAATTAAGTTAATAAGGAAGTAGTCGATTTTTTTGTCAAGACTCGACTTTAGTCGTATCAAACTTAGTATATACTTAGCAATTTCTAACTTTTGAGTAAGAAAGGCCAGATTTACAAATTCACAAAAAAAAAAAAATTGTAATGAAGGATTAGAAGAAAGTTTATCATAAGATTATTAGAACTTTTTTATTATCCTTCAAATAGACTATTAAAGACAAAACAAAACAAAGAAAATGATCTAGGCAATTTTTCTTTGGCTTATTATTATTTATTCTTTTTCCTACCTATTGTGATTAACTTTATGCATTGCTAGTCCTTTTGAGCTTTATTTGATAGTATGCTTAATGCATACTTATATATATTTCTTTGTTACACATATTAAAGCCTACCATATAACCTAAAATTATTTTGCCTCTATAGGAGAGTAGCCATTATTGTGCTTGATTGATTTTCTATATTGCATTGTGAAGAAGTTGCACTATTGCAAATGGGTTGGTGATGTGTTATTCAATTTCATTATTCTAAAAAAATCAAAATTTGGTTATCATAAATAAATTGAAGGCTTATGTTGAAAGTGTATGTGAAGATAAATTGCTGTATAAGAATTGAAGTCATCTGTTTTAGTTAAGCTGAAATAAATTATACATATGAAGAAAGTTGAATTGCATTGAAAATTTTACTCCTAAAGTTTAGTTGTTTGAATCAGAAAACTTGAAGGAGTTAAACCAATAATG
>CANXYI012241660.1:0-11531 GCA_948208565.1 Hura crepitans | reverse complement strand
ATAAAAATTATAAGAATACTTTTGGTTAATAAATGAACTTAAATTGAGCTACTTGACCTATTAGTTAGACACCCACTAGATGGGTTGATCGGTTAACTTAGGATTTTGCAATTGCTAGTTGTCTAATGTTCAAGCAGTATTAATTAGTGGTTAGAGAGCTCTACGGACTGATCTCTATTATGTCACCAAGATGATTGATGATATTTATTAGTGGCTGGAGAGGTCTATAGATTGATCTCTATTATGTCACCCAGTTGTTGATGATATTTACTTGTGGCTGGGGAGGCCTACGGGCTGATCTCTATTATGTCACACAGATACTATTCACTCAAGTCTGAGAGGCTATGACTAATTTCTATTATGGCACACTTGCTGATATAGCAGCGTAGGTCCAAAAAGGGGACCACTGCACTGGTTTATTTTCCCTCTAAATCCATTGCCTTCAAATGTCGTCTTCCTAGTCGGGCCAGTGAATTAAACTAAGTAAAAAAGCAAAATAATTACATAAGATAAAATTTAAAGCATAATTGGATGACTTTTTCTGAGGATTTGTAAAATACAGACACAAAGGGCATTTTGGTCATTTTTAACATAAGTTATAAACCAATTGATTTCGGTAAAATATGCATGTTATAAGTATTTACAGTTACTTTAAATAATATATGTGAGTTAAAAAGACTATTTCACAACACATGAATACCTTAAGGGTATTTTAGTAATTTGGCACCCTATTGTGTAATTAAATTACATAACGAAGTAAAAACCAGTCATTAGATTACATAGGTATGAAAAGACATAATGCCATGATTCAAATGATTTAAGTTCACCATTGAGTATCTCGCATACTCAGTGTACCTGTTTTGTTGCGCAGGTACCATGTAGTGGAATCTAGCCAGGTGAAACATGCCAACAAGAGTTTAGAGGATAACTACAAAGGAATAAGAAGTAACTATTGTATAGTTTGATATCCATGTACCTAGATAAAGTTGGGTAGAAATCCTATTTTTAAGCTTTGCATATGGGATGTATATAAGTAACATTAATTAGTGATGTAAATAAATAGTCTTACATGTTTTCTTATGAATGTATGTTCAGCTGTGATGTGTAATGTTAATGTGAGGCTGAGGCTCTATATATGTATGTTTTTATCTATGGCCCGAGGCCCGAGTTTGATGTGTGATAGTTGTTGATGTTAGGCTGAGAATAGAGGGGACCAGATGGGTCTAAGAGATATGATAAGTAATATTGAAGTGTTTACAGGTGAATAGAAATTTTGGGATAATGACTTAGGAAGCCGTAGTGCTGTCAAATTTTTTAGATAGTAGTAGATTAGGTTAGATTCCCTCTGTAATGGCTTAACCGTATAGATACTAACCTAAATGGGTTATAGGAACTGACCGAAGTGATTTTGGAGTCAGATAGAATTGTCTAGTGTGGCATAAGTAAAAGTTAAACGAATGACAATAGGGGTAATTTCAAGATAGGTGACCTAGCAAGAAGAGCACCACTTTTTGAGTTTCTTCAGGAATCCTATAAGGGTGTCTCAGAGTTAACACAAGTCCATACTCTAAACTGGATGGGATAAAAGATTGTGAAAGGAGTTTTGTGCACCGTAACTATATATGGTAAGGTTAAGTCAAACCACTTGACTTTTTAGCACTTTAGTAGTCATAATTCATGGCTAGATGCCTCTCTTAACTTGTATACAAGTGCTATGTTAGTTAGTGAATTGATATTGATTCAATAAGATTGAATCTATAAAGTCCCAATTGCACTAGGACACTATTTCACTTTGTACTGCCAAGCTATTCTAGAATCCCAAAGGGTCACACACATAAACAAAATTTTAAGCAAGGTTTAATGAGATTGAATGTTCTAATGATATAGGATATCATTGGAAGATGAACTAAGAAGAAAAAATAAGCAAATGGGCTTAGGGGCCCACTTACTAATGTGTAATCTAAAAATTAGGATTTTTTTGACTTGGGCCTTATTGAGTCCAAATTTTAATTGTTCTTGCATCTAATTTTTTAGGGCCAAAGCAGATTACACATAAACCCACTAAAAGGCTTATGTGTATAGGACTGAATAGGGCCCAATATGTGAGTCCAATATGATTTGTCTTAGGGCTGATTTTGAGTGTCACAATTTGATCTAAAAAGGGTTTATTTAAAGTATAAACCCTTTTAGCTATGGCCACCACATGCACATTTTCTATTACAAAAATTCCCGCATAGAATAATTGAAAATGCACAAATTTCTTCTTCTTCCTTCATCCGTTTGAAAAATCCTTCTAACACCTAGATTTTCAAGTTGATCTCTTCTAAGAGCTTCTTATATGGATTACCTTAGAGGTGTTCCCAACTAAGGATCACTATGGTTTACGACAACCTAATGAGAAGTTCACATAGAGAATTTGTGATAAATTCTTATGTTGTGATTTTGTTTAAAATGAATTTTTATTTTTCAATTTTTTGATGTTCCAACCTTTATTAGGGTTCCATGGACATTTTATTTCCAATGTGCACGAGTCTATGGAAACCAATATGGGGGATGCCATATCTTGAGGCTCAAATATTCTAAGGAGAATGATGAGATAAGAATTGGAATTTTTGAACATCAAGAAGTATTTTATAAAAATTGAGTGAAGTTTAAAGTATTGATTTTAAATGGTTTTTCAAAGTTTTCAAGCATGGTTTGTTCGGCCCTTTTGATTTTTGATTTAAGTGATCTAATGGGACCTTAAGGGATGTAAATTGAGCATTTAAGATGGAAGAAATAATTTTTAAAAGAGTAGAAAATGGAATGGGATTTTAGGAGCCATAGGATCTTTAAGTGATCTCATCTTAGCCATTAGATATTTAGGGTATAAAAGGGGGTTAATTGTTATATTTTGGTTAAAGAAGAAAGAACTTCATCTTCCTCTATCAACCCCAAACCCAACGGCATATCTTTCTCCCCTTCTACCCTTTTCATTCCTTTTCCTCTTAATTAAGGCCTCAAACTAGACATCTAAGCCCCAAATTGAAGCCTTTTAAGCATTTTTATAGCAATTAAGGCAAGAAAAAAGGTGTACATTAGGAGAATTTAGGAAGATTAAGTTGGGTAAATAGTGACCAAGTTCTGGGTAAGTGACTTTTCTTAAGGTCTGATATTTTCTATGTATTGGAATCCTAATAAGAGTTATATAATGTTAATTTGATAATTGAAAGCTCATAGAATTTTTTATGCATTTTTTATTCATGTACCTATTATGTGAGTTGGGGGTAAAAAGAGAAAGACATGGGAAAAAGGCTAAAGAAAGCTTATACAAGCTTAGAGAAATGTTTTGAGCACATTTGGTTTGTATATTCATTAATTTCATGTCTTTAAGTATGTTTATGAAGTTTAAAGTGTATACATGTGTACTAAATTGAGTTAATTGTGTGTGTAATAAGTGTGAATGGAATATGTGATTAATTAAAGATAACTAATATACCAAATGAGATCTTTTAGGTGTGTGAACATGATGAAATTTTGAATTGGTTAATATGCTCCTTATATGGCTAAAAACTATGAAATGGTGAAAAGGGTGATTTAGTTTATGTTATGTGTAGGTAGTGAATATTTATGTCTAAAATTGCCTAACTGGCATAGAATGCATGATAATAAATGTATGGAATAAAGGAAATTAAGATGTGTATGTCATAAAGTTTGGTAGAATGTAATAATGTTCTATCACATGAGTAAATTAATGAATTAAGATAATGTGTGTATAAGTTCTATAGGTGGTTAAAATTATACAAGGCATTTAATCCATCATAGATATTTTAGTAGGTATGTGGATGAACATATAAAAGGGGTAAATTGGAAGGTAAACATAGTAGTAATAAGGACTTGTGATAAGGGTATTACTTAAGCGCTAAAATGGACTTTAGATTGGTATAATGTGTTTTGAACTGTAATGAGTCATCATGTAAAAAGGAGTAATAATAGTTCCTCCAGTCCAAACTTATATAATTATATGTGGAGTCAAAAATTGTGTTTAGTTATGTATGAAAGGTGTGTGTGTAGGTATATGTTTGATGAAAGTAAATTTTAGGTAATAAGGAATATGTAAAGGATATGAAATGTGTATGTTAAGATTATGCGCGCACACACACACACATATATATAAATCATATTTGTGTTAATATGGGTATATAATTATGATGTATAAATTGGCATGACAAAATAACACTAATGGCTAAAACTTAAGTAAAAGTTTATAGATGGAAACGAAAAAATAAAAGGTGAAAATGAGTGACAACCCTTATGCATGTTAAGAAAGTGTAATGTGAATTGATGCATGATAAATAATATTGAGTAAAGAAAACTGTGATGTTGTAAACATAAAGTATATTCAATTGGGCTATATAAGCAATATGTGTAAACATATGAGATGTATTATGGTTTTTGCATGACAATTATGCAATTCTAATAGCTTCAAGATGAAGTATATCATATTGTATGTTTGTGTTAGTTCATGTTATAGATAAAGTAATAAAAGAAATATGAACATATATTAAGTTGTGCTCAATGTTATCTTTCAAGTTTGATAATGGATTATAATGTGCGTGTTGTATTAAACTTATAATGTTACATTGAAATGGTATTAGTTAATATGAATCATGAAAGTATGGCATGACATAGAAATGAGTATGATAATAAGTGTATATGTAAATGGGTATGTAATTAATCATTTGTAAAGAATGAGTTAACGATATACATATGCATAAAGATGATGTTACGAGCTAATATGATATGATAATGAATGATAACTATGTACTTAGGTTAGAAATTATCAATTGCATTAATTATTAAGCATGTCATGTAATATTGGCATGTTGTATGTGATACATTGGTGAATAGCCTAGTGATGTTTTATGAGGATTATTTGTAACACCCCGTACCTAACTACCTTCTCAAGAGTTACCCATCCTTATTCTACCCTGCTCTACTCATCATTTAACTTTTACTGACTCAATAACCTGGTTACTGATCTCATGGTATTTCATTGCCATCTACTTATATTATACTGCTTATGCTAGTAATTAATTGAAATAACTGCTTTATCAGGTATTTTGAAATCTAAAGAAATTATGATAGCATAACAGTTGCCCTGGTGAAAAACCAAAAATTTTAACCTATAGAAAGGCACTTCTACAATCATTCTCAATCATCTCACACCTTCTAGTCCCCCGAAAACTCACCTAATATCACATAATCATACATACAAGGGTCTCAGACCCATATATCCATAAATATCAAGCATGCATAAATATATCAACATATATACATATCACATGTTTTATCATTTATAGCCCCAATATGTATCAAAACATAATACTTAACCATTTACATGTCCGGGCCCTAACCCTCTAGATATATGAGTGCCCTCTAACTATTAAGACTCAAAAGAGAACAAGAAAACTATACCCAAAGATGTTGATAGCTACACTATAACTAGAGGCTGAATAGTAGTCTACTTTCTTCTACCAGCACATCAGAACATGGATACATTGAGTATACACTCAGTGGTGAATTTAATGTGATATAAATTGTATCACACAACACACACAATGCACCCCTTTTCAATTAAGCATGCTCAATATATATAATCTTAGTTATGTGTGATTCAAACCATATTAAATCCAGTTTAATAATATGACATTACTCAAATTAATTACGTATCATATCACATTCTTCTTGTTCTAATTAAACGTGTATAATTTGTCTATCATATTATGTCTTTATGCCCCTTTATTTTGTTTAGGCCTATACTAGAGAGACTATGCTTTAAGACACTAGATAAAAGGGATCCAAGTTGTGTAGTGGCCCACATTTTGGACCTCAATAGCTGCACCTACCCATCCACTTGATAGCAGGGATAAGTTTATAGGAACCTCCCAATACTAATATGGTAGGGATCAGTCCTATTAAACCTCCCAACAATGGGGATAGTAGGAATTAGCCCTATGAGACTCCCTAATACCCCAAATCTCAACTTAGCTTGTATGGATAGTAGGGATTAGCCTCGTAGGACCTCCGGTACCCGTTACAATACGAGTAGCGGGGATTAATCCATGCGGACCTCTTAATACCCAGAATAGTTAGGGTTAGTCTGTGCGATGTCCCAATAACCCTAAATAATAGAGATCATTCTGTGTAGACCTTCTAATACCCAAGTGTGTAGGGCTTATAATCAGAACCTCAATGACTACACTCATTATACCATACATATAGGCAAGGGCCCATATAAACCAAAGCCCCTAGTAGCTACTAATTCCCTAGTTGATCAATTAACCCATCTAGTGGGTGGTCTAATTGATATGGGCTGGTACTAATTAACATTTACATTCCTAATTATAATTCTCTTGACATATGTTCATACCATTCACTTATCATTATGCTATTTATGTGTACATTTCTATTATCACATGACCAATAGTTATGACACATTATAACTATCATGATACTATTCATTTGGTCAAACTCTTTATGCCTGTGATTCTAACAATTAAGCCATATAGTGTTTGATTCATGCTACCTCATATATACTTAGGTAAGATCACATAAAGCTTATGTATCATTGTCAACTTTGCAATAATTCACATAAGCAATTCCTTTTTCCCATTTCTAACATTAGCCTCTCACAATTTACATAATTATATGCACCATTCATACACAATGTCCATTTGCCCTTACCTTATATAACTCACGACCATTCCATGTTCAAGTATCCATAATTTATTTCTTATTAATTCCATATCACAAGCATACTTTATACTTATTTTCTAGCCTAATTTCATTACATTTCCATACAAACTACACATGCACACCACATTCCTCCTTTACACACATTCGGCCATACACACACACGCACCATCACATTGCTTTTTCATGCCATCTCCACACATTCAAGCATTATATGGCTCACTTATCACACTCACATATTCATTCTGTGCAATTACACACACATACATATAACTTACCATTTCCATACACACTCACACATGAACACTATTACATTCAATAGCCTATATTACATTCAATTCACATACTTAAGGCCTCAAAACTCTCTATTCCACCCCTTTAAGGCTTGGTTTTCTTCTTTTCTTTCATAGCTCTTTCCTTGCCTACAACGTACACACTTTTAAGGTTTGAAAATTTCTAAAAAATCCTACATAGCTCTAAATCAAGAATTAAACACATGGTTATTCATGTCTCATCTAAAGCTATTTAAACATAAAATAAAAATTGAGAAAAGGGTTTGTCTACTTACTTTAGGCACTATTCAAGTGCTCATATCTCCCAACCTAGATGTTTTCTTCGAATTCTATCAGTGAAAGTAGTTTTAGGAAGTTGTGGAGGTAAATATTAATGTAAAATGTAGTGGAATTGGCTTAGAATTATGGGAGAAAAAAAAGAAAAAAGAAAAATAGGGCTTTGGGTGGGGTCGGCCATGAAAGAGAGGGAGGGGGAGGAAGATGGGTTAGCAAATGTGGCAACCCCACATGTGTCACCCCTTTTATATTAAACATTTGGATGGCTCGAATCGTGCCACATTTTGATTTAATAGTCCATTTTAAGCTTCAAAAATTTTAAATAATTATTTTAGGCCTCTAAAATTCATACTTTTAGTGCCAAAAATTCTCAATAGTGCCCATTATAGGCCCTCTTAAATCTCGGGTCAAAACTCCAAAGGGAACTAAGGTAATTATTCACTTGCGTAATTAAGAAATTCCTAATACATGACAAATAACCTCAAAAAATTATAATTCCTTCACCATTAGATTGTTTAGAATTTGTGACCTCAGGGTATGTCATTTTTAGGTCTATCCAGGCACATCTTAAGCCTCTCTTAGCGGTGTGCCAACTAAAGTCACTCCTCACTCGTTCTTAGCCTAAAATGATTTATTGGTTCTACGAAAAGTTTTAATTATTTCATTTTCATAATTTTTTGGCCTATCAAAATTTTATGACTAGTGCTTCCCACTTTTGCCATCTACATTGCCCCAAGTCCTTGAGAAACACTATTCATGCCTTGGGAGGTACTACTCATGAAACCTAGTTTCTCAAGCATTACAATATTATTCTTTATTTAAAATTTTAGTTGGAATTTTTAGTGTATCACATGGTGATATTGAGATAAAAATAATTTTAAGAAGGATTAAAAGTGATAATTTTATTTTTGAGTCATATGGACCATTTGATAGAATTCAAGGGATTAATCTCAGCCATCCAACCAAGAGTTATAAAATCCCAAATATGTACCTATAATTAGACAAAAAAGAAAGTGACGTGCATCATTTCTCATCACTATTCATCAAATTTAAGGGTTTTTTTTCATAATTGGCTACCCTTTCATCAAAGGTAAAGTGTTTCTATATCGTTCACTTCTTCTTCTGAATGTTAATGCCTATTAATGCTATGAATTGGTTTATTAGTGTTTTAAGGCTATTTTATTTTGATGAAAAAGAGGAAACAAATGAGAGTTTAATGCATGAATCAAAAGGGAAATGTGTAATTAAAGACTAGATTAAGATACTTTCAACTTATAAAAATTATTGGCTATATACATAATTGAATTCATGAATTCCTCTTTGATTCTTTGTTGAAATCATGCAATTTTTATATTTTGGAATGAATTATGAAAATTGACAATTTGGTTGACTAATTCATGAATTAAAGTGGTAATTGAGTGTAATTTGATGGCATTTTAGTTTGTAAATGTTGTATAAGTGATTACTTATGATTTGGTATGGCTTCCACTGAAACTAGATGGGAAATTTTGTGAAAAATCAAAGAAGAATGTGGAGATAAATAGTAATAGGCCATGGGAAGGCCTTACAGCTATGAGGCTTATAGGCACACGACTATGAGCCCTTTCTATAATGACCCGAAAAATCCTGACTTTTATGAATAGTACTTTCTCAGGATGCATAGTGTTCTCGAGACTCATGATACACTGAAGCTACCAGATAGAAGTATTAATCATAAAATAATTTTGCACAAAGTTTGAAACTAATCAAAGTTCATTTGATTGGTTAAAACTGCTACGAAAGTTTTGATGGCAGTGTCACATTAATAGTGACCAAGGCAAAGTTGAACTGTGAAATATTTTAAAAGTTGCTCAGAAACTTTTGGGATTAATATGACTTGATAATAAAAATTCTAATTAGTTTGTTGGTGCTAAAATTAGAATTTTAGAGGTCAGGAAGTATTTTATATAAAAATTAGGTAACTTAAAGGTGGCAATTTAATTCAATTTTCCTCTTTTTCAACCTCTAATTTTTAGAGGGTTGTAAGGCCCAAATAAAGTGAATTTTTGAATGCTTAATTAAGGTTTAATTGAGCTTAAAAGAGAAGGAAAAAGTTAAGAAAGAGAGGAGAAAATGGGAAAGAAATAATTAATTTTCAAAAGTTATAAATAAGGACAAACCTAATTATTTTGGTAAATATTTCTCTCTATCTCCTCCTCCTTCTCTCCTCTAAGAAGCCAATGGCATCTTGCCTTCTCCTATACCATTTTTAGACTTTAAATAGCCATTACAAGCTCTGTTTACCTCGATTGAAACATTTATGGGTACTCCTATGGCCTCTACATCATATTGAAAGTGAGAAGTTTGAAGGAAACCGAGAGAATTGCTCGATTTTAAGGTGTGGTGAATAGTACCCTTTTTTAGTTCGAGTAAGAATTTTTGAAAATTGATATTTTTCTCATGTTTCTAGGATGCCTAAGAGTTGATATGCATGGTCATTTTAATTTTTGAAACCCATATTCTTTAATTTGAATTTTTACAAATCGAATCTACAATGGGCAGTTAAGAAAATTAATAAAGCTCACGACAAAGGAAAGGCGAAGGGTTAAGCAGTCCTCGAGGTAGCACTTTAATCATTTTGGTATGTGAAATCGAGTTAAAACATGCAAATTTCCTTTTACCCTACAATTCCATAGTGTTTATTTGTAATAGAATGAATAGTAAATGCTATATAATGATCAATTATGAGATTAATCATGTTAATTAGTATGTAGGGTGTATATTTATGCATGTATAATGTGTGAAATATATAAGATGTGTTGGAAGAAGGCATGGATGGTTGACATTAGCATATGGCTGAATGGCCTTATTTGTGCTTAAGTGTGTGTATATGTAATTAGGCATGTTTATGATGTGGGTTATTATAGGTTGACATAGTATTTAAATTATATCAAGTAGTATAATTAAATATTACTTTTTGGTGTGTTAGAAGCCTTGAGGTTGAATGGCCATATTGTCTGATGCTATACGTGTGTGTTATGTTATATTTCACACATATGGTTTTATTTATGGTTAATGATAGGTTGGATGCATAATTATTCAATAATTAAGATTAAGGAAGCATATGGACTTAGAATAAGAATTTTATGCATTATGGATTTGTTAAATATAGAAATGAACCATACATTCATTATATGACATGTTGAATGTAAAAATAGTACATTATGGAAAACTTAGGAGTTATGGATTTTTATTTGGTATAGGTGGCCGAATGTATTGTTGTGCTTGTTAGAGTGGTGTATGTTAGTTTAGTTGTATGCCTAAGAAAGAATGCATATGTTGGATAAATATAAGGATTACAAGCATGTTAATATTACAAAGTTCAAGATATATACATGTATATATACTGGTATATACATGTAATAAGGATAAATGTTTACTTATACATGAATGTGGCCTTATGAGCATTAGTGCATGAGATATAATGTAAAGATATGTACTATGGTTTGTGCTTGAGGCTTAATGGCCCAATGGCATTATTGGGAAAACCAAGCTTTAAATGCTTTAAATTAAGCATAAAATGGATATGCCTAGTCAATTACTCATTATTGATCATGAGATGTAAAATGTGATTTTGGTAGTGTGATTTTAAGTATGTTATAGCTATGTGTATATAAATATGGACATTTAAATGTGGCATTGCATGATCATGGTTTGTATGATTATAATTAATACGTAAAAATGCTAAATTACTTGGTATGGTCATTTGTTGACCTTACTATATTTAAAAGCCATCTTAAGCTTATTTAAAATGGTGGAACTAAAAGAAATATGTTAATAGCCTATATGAGTAACAAACTAGACGGATAGGTTAAATGATCAACTAGGGGTATAGTAGCAGTTGCTAGGGAACTATGGAGCTTTTCATGTTTTTAGTCTATAGGTCCACTTTTGTCTAACCCAATGGCCTATATATTCTTGATCTTTGGATCCATGTATGTAAATGAGCTTCAGATTCATACATGGTCATAATGACTATAATGCTATGTTTGTCCTTAGATTCATGCTATGCTTGGTCTTGGATTTATGTTATGTTTGCCTTTTAGCTTTCATGATATGTTTGATCATTGAATCTATATACGTAGATGGACTTTTAGGTTTATAGGGGTTGTACTAGCTATCCACCCCCATTATCCATAGGATATATGTTTTTGTCATATGTGTAATGAATAATGATCATTTGGAATG
>CANXYI012241599.1:0-13329 GCA_948208565.1 Hura crepitans | reverse complement strand
ATATTTAGCTATATGCTAATCTCTCTTGGATTCAGCTACCCATCAATTTGTCTTCTTACTTTTAGTCATGAACTAACTTAGAATTTTGGGTTCATTTGTACGTGACAATCCACTTGTTGTTGATAAAGTTAGTAAGTATTTCTAAACAAGGTACTTTGATATGCACCATCACTTTTGCATTTCATAGGATAGACCAATGTTAGGGCAATTGTAAGCACCTAAGTTTTGGGCCTATGATGATAGCTAGAAATAGGCCCAAGCAACATGACAAAATTGCATAAACCTATTTCTACACGAACTTACCTCATATATGTCTGCATGAACTAACCTTATATATGTTCGCATAGACTTGCTAAGCTTAAAGTCTATATGGACACACAAATAAATTATCTAGTTGAGCCAAGTCTATAGTCTATGGTTCACTAGGACATCTAAAAGCCTAAGATCCACATACACTAACATCTAAAAAACTTCTAAAAAGTTGATATTCTTATTTGGATTCTAATGAGATTTCCCATTTAGCTGAATAGGATAACATCACTTGAAACTTATATAAATTGCTTTATATATATGAAAGAGAATAACAAGAAAACCCTATAAGGAAGCTATTCTACTAGTTCAAAACCCTTATTAAAAGCTTTTCTTTTCTTATAAAACTCAATAATTGTCTATTGCTTGGTGCCATAATATCTAGGTAAACTTCTGAGGCTCTTTCATTAAATGTTCAACCTTAAAATCAATGACCTCCTATAATTAGTTGGTCTTTATAAAGTGATTCTTTGTAATCCTGAAGCTAGTCATAGGAGTAGGTTGTAACCAATTGATGTAATTTCTTGTCATCTATATTTTGCCTTGTATATGTAGTCTGCATGGACCACTTTTTATAGAAAGTCTAGCCCACACATATGTCTTTGATGATGAGTCTTATTTGTGTAGTCCATACAGGCTAATGTTCGATAAGCATGTTATATTTGATGTATGATAAATTATGTTAACACATATTTTATGGCTAATTATGATGTATGAGGCATGTTTAATTCATAATTAAAATTATTGGTGTTATCAAGGCATGAAGATATTGATTATAGTGTGTCAATTGTCTTCTAACTATTTTACATATAATTATGCATGAGATTTATATTCTAGATTTATTTTTATATCTATACAGACTCTTATCATAAGGGTTCATAGTCTACATAGACAAATGTTATGAATGTGTATATGTATGTAGTCCATATAGACTAAGTGTTGATTATAGTATTTATACAATATTTCTTTTGATGCAATAATATTTCTAAGTGTGATTATTATTCATGTATATTGACAGTTATGGATTCATTGATCATATGCCTTGTTATAATACTTCTATAAATACTTATAAGGTTAAAATAGACATATATTTGTGTTACTAATCATTTTCTTTGAGTTTTGGTAGTCTTAGTCATAATAGTTGGATCAATGGTTCACATGCACCTATTCTAAAGTACTTAGTGGTCCACGCAGACCAGAAGAGATTATTTATCTAGTGTAGACAAACTTTATTGTGCATAGTCAATACCATTTTTTGCTACTTTTGTTTTTCATTATTTATGGATTTTTTTTATGTTTTATGTTTTAATATACATTCTGTTAGAACTTGTTTTACACCTAAATCTAACTTCACATCAAGGATCATTATACATAATTAGTAGGTGTTTTCATTATAACATGGTTTTGATTTTCTCTAATAAAAGTCACAACAGAAAATGCATTTTAACAAAGGCTAATCTCCTAACGATAAGAGTTAGGCAATTACTGTCGATTTTTATAGAATTATAGGTAATTGTTAGGTCACTAAACAATTAAAAAAATAGACTATTTTATAGATACAAAATTTCTATGTTTATATTTTGTTTTATAGTTTAATCATTGCAATTTACTTCCTTTTATGTATAAAAGTGACATGTATGCTTTTAATTATTTTGCTTGCTTATATGATACATGATTGATAAATATTATAATATAAAGAATGGAATATTATTAGGGTATAAATAAGATATTATTTTTAACCTTTCTAGGCAAAAGATTAGTAGGTACTGGTGTAGAGCTAGGTGGCAACTCCTCACATAACCGCCTCGTCCCCAGTGCATCTACATATAACAAATAAAATGATAATTTATATTAGCATATATATGCTTTTATTAAGTTTATTATTTTAAAAATATTTATTTTGTACAAAAAGTTTATACATTAGTTATATGCTTAAAAGTTAACTATTAATTTTATTAAAATTCAAAATATTTCTTAAAAGAAGTTTTTATTTAATTAAATTTAAAATTTTTGGAGGATTCATATTTTACTATTTCATATTTATTTTATGCTAAAACATTAAGAATTAATATGACAATAAATTAAGGTGTATTATACAGTAGTTTTTAGTCCATTTTTACACTTTATTATTTATTGACACATTTTATTGGTTTAGTTGACTTTTACTAGATTTTAAATGATAATTTTCTTTTTTTTTTTAAAGGAGATCCAATAATGCAAATTGATAAATAGTTTGATATTAAACTGTATCAAATAATACGTAACATGAACATTATTTTTAATAATCTATTAAAAATATGTTTGAACTAAATTAATTAATTAATTAATAAGTTTCGATTTTATTTAATATATTGAATTTGTCATTTTCCAATTAAATAAATATATAAGTATAATTATATTTAAATTACTCTAATAATCCATTAATCAAAATATAATCTATTTTACTTTTAAAATTAATAATTAACTAATTAGACATATTTTATCATTAATATTATTAAATTGCTTTTAAGATCATTTACATTATTTAAAATAATCTTAAATATCATTAAAAAAAGCATTCTAAAGGAAAAAATAGACAAGTCAAAAATATTATTTCCCAAAAATGAAAAAAATCAAAATTGGAAAATTTTGAAAAAACTTGTTAAGCCTAATTCCCAGCTTTTTTCAATTCAAACCAACTTAGTCTAGTGTTTTAACTGCACAATTTTTTGCTTTGAGTCAAATCAAATTAGTAACTAGTTCATGGTTGAACCAATTTTACTTGCTAGTCCAATTTTAAAAACAATGATAAATAAGATATTAATTCCGAACCCTTTTAGGAAAAAGATTAGTAGGCCTCGATGTAAACACAAGTGGCGGCTTTATTAAATCAACTAGTCCCTTTACACCCCTGCATGATGGTTTCCCATGTCAAACTATCACACAATGGGTAGTACCACTGTGCAATTATTCTAAATCATTATGTGATGGTTCTCTCTTACTACACGGGTGTTCTATCATTTTTAACTTTTTAACTTTATTTTTTTCAATTCTAACCCTATTTTTCTTTTTCTTGTAGCTTATTACTAATTATAAGAAAGCAAAAAAACTTTCTTTTATCATGGCCTTCCATAAGTTTCTCTTGAAGTCAATAAGGGATAGATTATAAGAGACTATATTCACTAACTTGTATAATGCTCTTCATTGGTTTGAAAAGAAGGGCAATTTATGTATCTATAGAGTCATGGTAGAGATCTAGTTCGATATAAAAAACTTTTCACCTCCTATTTAGCTAAGATACCATTAGTCTAGCCGATTTTGCTAGTATCACGGGCATCTTATGTAACGGGCAGAGGATTACATTTGATTACTGCCTTTTTTACCCCTTTCTTCAATAGGATTATATCACTTCCCTCCTTGAGTTCCATCTTAAGGTAAAAGGGAATAGTGGGATCTACTACTCCTTGATTATAAAATATTAGACTAGAGTAGCCCTAGCCAATCTTATTTTTTAGGTAAAGTTGATAAGATTACTAGGGGCTTCATTCTTGTTCTACTAGGATGTACTCTATTTGAAAAATATAGAGAGTATGATCAAGAACCCATTTATACTAGATTGTGAGATTTGGATGGATCTCATCTTGAGACTAGTCTTTAACTTTAGAGATGCTAGACATGGGATTAGATAGGAGTTATAGAGGAGTGGTGAAGATAAAATAGTTTTTTATGGTCATGAAGGTAAAAATTTCTTCTCTTTCTTTTTCATCTTAATTTATTCTAACTTGATTATGCTAAATAGCTTCTTCCCTTTCTTGTTTGTTGTTATAGGTATAGGCTTACCATAGAGGCATAGTCCCTTATCTTATAGTAGTTTTCATTTTCAATACTGAGCTCTTATGGCTATTGCTGTAGAACTCCTCTATTATCAGGAGAAAGCATGAGGTATACTTTTATAAGATGCACCTTAGTGATTTGAAGTTTGATATGGTATATTTCCTTTTCTTCTTTGCACTATTCATTAGTTATTCTACTTTTTTATCCAATGCCATTAATTGTTCTTACAATTTTAGGTCTATCAGTACTAGTGGGGTATATAGGTAGATGAATGAAGCCTAGCGATATTCTCTACCTTGTACTAAGTAGAGGTATCTTTTAGACTTTAGGTGCTAGTATTGTAAGGAGAGGTCCTTGAGTGGCTTATAGGTCTTTGCATCAGAGCAGTTCTCAAGGATCCTACTAAGTCTTATTTGAGCACATTTGTGCTCCTACCATATCTAGTGAAATAGGGTAAAGCTAGTATTTGTGTTGGGATAATTATGGATCATTGAGCTAGCTACACTTCATTTGTGAAGAGTTCATTACTAAGAAAGGTTTAATAGGCTCTTCTATATTAGCTCTGGTATGCATTCTTACTACTTTTACTTATTCTGAGGCATTTTTATTCATAGTATAACCCATATTTGAAAATTGTAGCTTGCTCCCCCTTGGTTCATAAAGAGAGCTCATTGTTATAGCCATTAGTAAGTGCTTCTTTATCATTTGAAGCCTTAAATGATTGTTCCATAAGGTCAAATCCTTGCTTTAGCTTTTATGATCATGAGATAGCATTATGTAGGGGTTCAATTAAGGTTCCTTAGATAATCATGCCTTTTACTCTTGCTATAGCAAGCCTAGTAATCATTCTTTATTCTTTTTTTCTTACCTATAATAAATTCTTCATCTAAGACTATTCTTTTTGCTTTTTTTTATTAATTTTCTATGTCTTTAGGATAATCTTAAGCTCATGAATAATACTTTTTAGGCTGTGATTAATGCTTCTAGGCTTATTTAGGGCATGAATAGTTTGGATTTTTGAAAAGTTAAATTTATGAATCATGTGTGGTTGTACTATTGATGGTTAATAAAATCATTTCATGGTCACTTCAAAGGGAACAGTGACACTTAGGCTTATCATAACCCTTGAAAGTGAACATATAAAAAGGGAGTTTAAAAGAGAGAAATGATGAATAGTTTTTCATCTTCTCCTTTAATTTACCAATGCCTTTTCCTTCTCTTTTCTTCATCTTTTCTTCATTTTTACTAATCAAAACACATTATTCTCCCTTAAATTTTATGGCAAACCTTAATTTATGAGAGAAGTTAAAGAAATTAAGGATGAAGTATGGAATTATGAGCTGATCATGTGAATTAAACATATAACTTGAAAACCAAATACAAGTTTGAGCTTGGTTGGATAGAAAATTAAGAAAAGGAAAGAAGGGAACTTTTTATACTTAAAGGACATTATAAGAGATATAAATAAGGTTGGTGCTTTCTAACTTTGTAACCCTTTTTGTTAACTTAATGGAAAGTGAAGTTAAGGTTTTATGTGATGTTTGACTTATATGTAATTTAGTTGATATACATGGAATTGAAAATGGATAATGGATATAAGTAAATCAATTGATGTATTTGATACTTGAAATGTGGAATCTCATGTTAGCCAAAATTATGGTTAAAGAAAACTTAAACCATATTTGGGTTTATTATTTAAAATGAGATGAATGGACTTGTTTAAGGTTAGATTGAGAGTTTGAACCTTAAAACTAATGAAAAAATATAAAAAAGGAAAAATTCTATGTTTGGCCGAATGATAGCCATTTGAGATTAAAAAGGGAGTTTGGTTATAAATGTAAGAATATGGAACATATGAATTTAAATATCCTTTTAGTACTAGTATACTATAAATACCTAAAGATTTATAAAGTTTTTGGTGCTTCCATTGAAATGGGTATTAAAGGCCGAATGAACCTAGCTATAATATGTGTAATGTTTGAAATGAATTATAAGAAATATTGATATATTTAATCATATAACATTGAATGAAAGAGGTTGATTATGGATAAATTAATTCTTGGTTGAAATGTATGTAAATTGTATGCTAATGTGATAGATTGCTAAAATATATATTGGTGAATGAAAGTTTTGAGAATACCATATCCATAATGAGTTAAAGAAACCTAAGGGTTTTCATTTTCATGAATCTTAAGGATTGATACCTTTACATGAAATTAGTGTGTGATTGGGGTACATGCATTATTACTCTTATAAAAAACTTTTATTTTCATAATAATGCTCAATTAATGTAATTGAGACATAGTGATATGGAAATTGTATGAATGAACATCTAATACTTGAAATGTGACTTAGTACTTAAGACATAGTGACATGGAAATTGTATGAATGAGCATTTGAGATATAGCTTTGGCTACCACTATTTAGTTATGCACTAAGAGAGGGTGTTGGTACCATTATTGTACCATCATTTTATGCCTTTGGCACCATTATAAGATGAGAGGTTAAAAGAACTGTTGCACCTATCCCTTGGTTTTTAAGAAGGAATGGGTTATAAATTGAAAATAATGAAGTGTAAAGTATATGAAGAAATCATGAGTATAAAGTTTAAAGATTATTATGCAAAAATTTAATAAATTCTAATACTTATTATCACTAGCATATATGTACATGCACACAATAGGAAATTGTTAATTGTGGAGTTATAAATGTCATGATACATCTTGGAAAATTCTTATCCATATGTATGATCAATTTCTTTATGATACAAATGTTATGAATGTGATGTGTGTGTGTGTATGTGTGTTAATGTTATAATTCTTTTATAGTGATTTCTCTCTATAGAGTTATTAACATAAATAACCAATAAGGGCTGTCTAAGTTAGAAATCATCCACTAAGGATTTCATCCTTAGTGCATATGTTTAGTCACACTAGTCCAAAAGCTATAGATAAAAAGTGGAGGGATTGACTTTCAGTCACCACATCAAAGTCTCCTTATTTTGTAGGCACTTAGTTTTGTTGTAATATTTTATAGAACCTAGGAACTCTAGTGTCCCTATATAATCTCAGATAGAATACTTATGGGTCTATATATGTCTTAGTAGTTGAAAGCTAGATAGTTGTTATTTTTTGTCATTATATCTATTATGTGTTGTAACCATAATTAATGATGTAATGATCTATATTTGTGATGCATTTATAGTTGAACCTATTACATATGTATGTATGATTATAGATGTGATGTTGTGATGGTTAGATGAAAGCTGAAGTTGGGATACATATGAATGTATGATCATATAAAGGGGTGTTTCCTTTAATGTAAATTTTTTTAGGTATTGCCCCAGACAGTCGTTATGCCATCAAATTTTTGGCATAATGACTCATTGATAAAAAGTAGTTAGGCTCATTATTTAAGAAAAGTATACTATTTCTTTATGAAAGTTAAATTGAAAATTTGTTATCCACTCTCTTATGCTTTTTTCAAGTATTGCTTTCATCTTACATTTTTGTCATAGCATGGGATGTATCATTCCTTATTAGTTTCCTTATGAGATAGGTAAGGGGTGATACATTTAGTGGCATTAGAACATAGGTTTAGTCAGTTTTAGGATTGAGTCAAAGTGATAATTGCATTTAAGTCATGCCTACCTTAGCAAGTCCTAATATAGTATAGTAATATCAGCTTGATATGATTTTCCTCTCTTTTATGTAGGCTAATATGGGTTCTAGATTTCAAAAGCCATATGAAGAGGCCATTAGCAATAATAATCAATTTAGTGTTGATGATCGAGTATAACATAAACCACCTACACCTGCCTCTTATGGGATGCTTACATAAGCACAAGCGGCACTCCTTTAACAAGTAAGAAATCTGTTAAGGTTAGTTACAAATGCTATACCAGTGTAACCTTTAGCACCACTATCACCTCTTCCTCCTCCTTTATCTCCCTTTATTATGAAGACTATGAGAGGAGGACTGCATAAAGGTTAAGAGGAGGATGATACTTCTTTAGCCAAATATTGGTCAGAGAATTAAGAGGATCCTCGATGATCTATACTATAAACCTAAGGGAAATGTTTTAGGCATTATATCTTTACTTTATAAAGAGGCTTATCAATGGTGGATTAGAGTAAAAAGACGAGCTGAAGTTTCCTAACCTCTACAATAGCTTATATAGGACTTCTTCCTCTTTTCCTTCCATTAGAGGTATATTTCAAGGATTTATCTAAAAGTCAAGATAAGGGAATTCATCCATTTCATATACAGAAAGCTTTCTATACTAGAGTATAAGAAGGAATTCTTAAAGTTGAGTATGTATGCACTAGAGATGGTGGCTAATAAAGTGAACAAGTGCCACTATTTTGAGAATGGATTAAATAAATCCATCAGAGTTCACAACACTAGGTAAGAGATTGATAGCTTTCCAAAGTTAGTGAACACAACCTTAAATGTGGAGCAAGTGAAGCTTAGAGAAACTAGAAGAAAGGAGAAATAGTAAGAAAAAGAAGGGGCAATCAAGCATAACCACTCTAGTAACAAGAAAAGCAAGTTTTCTCAAATACAGTTTGTGGGGTCATACAACTCAAAAGTAATTGGTTCTTCTAAGAGTGGAAAATAATAGTGTGAAGGTATAGCTATTGCTCCTATAGCCTTATCTAGGGGATCATTCCCTCCTCTATGTAATCACTATGGTAGAAAGCATTATGAGTCATGTAAGAAGTTATCTAGGGCTTGTATCACATGTAGAGTTAAGGGAAATTATATGAGAGATTATCTAAAAAGACAAGATATGCAGACTATTATACATACATTTATACTAGGCATGCCAAGTGGTAGAAGAGTAGGTAGACAAAGTGTGGATGGCCTGAAATAGGGGCTCACTCCAAAGATTATAGACTAACCTATGAAGGCTAGGGCAACTACTTAAGTATATGCTACGAGGATTAAAGAGGACTAGGATGCTTCGTATGTAATTATTGGTAAATTTTCTTTCTTTGCATTTGATGTTAATGCTCTTATTGATCTTAGTTCATGCACTCATATGTTTTCACTTCTCCATATCAGGTTAATGGATTGTATGTTGACATGCTAGAGTGTGAGAATTTAATGACTAACCCTATAAGACAAATTTTCTTTATAGATAAAGTGTATAAGAATTGTCCAGTAGTAATCTGTGATAAAGAGTTTCTAGCCCATATGATAGAATTACCTTTTTGAGAGTTCAATATGTTTTGGGGAATGGATTGTCTATTTAAACACCAAGTTATGGTGGATTGTAAGGAAAAGAAGGTCACCTTAAGAACACTAGATGGTAAAAAGGTGTTTTTTTTAGCTTAGATTGGATGAGTTGCACAATGTAATCTTAGCTATGATGACTAGAAAATTTATGAGAAAAAGGTGTACAACTTTCCTTGCTTATGTGGTTGATACTATGTTAGGAGGTTTAGGCATAAAGAACATACCTATAGTTATGGAGTTCCCTAATGTGTTTCTAGAAGAACTTTCTCAGTTTCCACTTGAGAGAGATGTAAAGTTTGCTATTCAGATAGTGCTAATCACTACTTCTTTCTCTATAACCCCATATAAGATATCTCTAACTGAGTTAAAAGAACACAAACTATAGTTGCAAAAGTTGATTGATAAGGGGTTCATTAGGCCTTGTGCTTTGCCATAGGGGCCTTTATACTCTTTGTTAAAAAAAGGATGGTTCTTCGAAGTTATATATTGACTATAGGCAATTAAACAAAGTTACAAAGAAGAATAAGTATCCCCTACTTGATATAGATGATTTATTTGATCAGTTAAGAGATGCTGGTGTGTTTTCTAAGATTGATTTGAGGTTAGGCTATTACCAGCTTAAGGTTAAGAACTTAGATGCACCAAAATCTACTTTGAGGACTAAATATGGCCACTAGGAGTTCTTTTTCATGATTTTTGGGCTCTTAAATGCCTTAGTTGCTTTTATGGACCTTATGAATAGGTTTTTAAACTTTATCTAGACCAATTTATGGTAGTGTTCATTGATGATATCTTAAGTCTATTTTAAGACTAAAAAAGAGCATGATCAATATTTGGGAGTGGTATTGTAAACCTTAAAATAACACTAGCTTTATGCCAAACTAAGCAAGTGCGAGTTTTGGTTGAATCATATTTCTTTTTTAGGCTATATTGTTTCATCAGAAGGCATTAGGGTGGATCATAGCAAGATTAAGGCAATCATCAATTAGAAGCCACCTAGGAATGTCACCGAGATCTGTAGTTTCCTTTATCTAGTAGGGTGAAATAGGAGATTTATTAAAAATTTTTCTATGATAGCTTCTCCTCTTACCAAACTTCTTCATAAAAATGTCAAGTTTAAGTGGTCCTTTAAGTGTTAAGATAATTTTGAGGAGCTTAAGAATATGTTAACTGAAGCTCCCATTCTTTCTCAACTATCATCAGGAAATGATTATGCGATGCCTCTTTTGATGGTCTTGGGTGTGTTTTGATGTAAGAAAGGAAGGTAGTTGCTTATGCATCTAGCAAACTAAAGCCTCATAAGTTTAACTACCTCACTGATGATCTAGAGTTAGCATCCATTGCTTTTGCACTTAAAGTATAGAGGCATTATTTGTATGGAGAAAGTTATTATATCTAACACTAATTTTAAGAGTTCGAAATACTTAACCATTTAAAAGGAGTTGAATTTGGGATAAAAAAGATAGATAGAGTTGATAAGGATTATGATTAGGCCATAAGTTATTATCTGAGCATTGCCAATATGGTAGTTGATGCCCGTAGCAAGAAGTCTATAGTAGCCTTGAGAGCATTAAATGATAGGTTAAGAAATGCATTTGATGGAGCTATTGTAGCTGAATTTAGGATAACATTAAATCTTTTGTAGCAAGTTCGAGAAGCTCAAAAGCAAGAAGATAAGATGAGAATTATAGTGAATAGGATTCAAGATGGAAAATAGACATTTAAGAATCATGTATGGTTTTAATATTAATGCTTAATAAGATTATTTCAAGGTTAAAAAATCAAAAATAAAATCTAGGTAATGAATAAACAAATAAGACAAAATAGTATATAGTAACAAAAGGATTAAAGTTATATGTTAATGTGACTAATATGGATTAAAGCTCAAATAAGTCATAATAAGATTAATTAAGGATAGTACAAGATTAAAAGGATAAAGGGATTACTAACACTTGGGTTTATCATAAACCTTGAAAGTGGACATATAAAAAGGGAGTTTAAAAGAGAGAAAAGATTAATGGTTCTTCATATTCTCCCTTATTTGGCTAATGCCTCCTCCTTCTCTTTTTTCACCTTTTCTTCATTTTTAGCTTATCAAACCATATGATTCTCCCTTAAATTTTATGGTAAACAAAAATTCATGAGGGAGAGTTAAAGAAATTAGGGATAAAGTATAGAATTATGAGTTAATCATGTGAATTAAGCATATACCTTGTAAACTAAAGAGGGGTTTGAGCTTGGTTAGGCTAAAACTTAAGAAGAGGAAAAAAAAGAAGTTTTTATACTTGAAGGACATCATAAGAGATATAAAAGAGTTATATAACTTAAGGTTGCTATTTCCTAACCTTTATAAACCTTTTTGTTATCTTAATGGAAAGTAAAACTAGGGTTTTATGTGATTTTTGATTTGTGTGCAATTGATTTTATATACTTACAATTAATAATGGGTGATGACCATAAGTAAAAGTAATTAATGTATTTGATACTTAAAATGTAGAATCTCATGTTGGCCAAAATTATGGTTAAATAAAACCTAAACCTTTTTTTAGGTCTATTATGTAAAATGAGATGATCAAACTTGTTTAAGGTTAGATTGAGAATTTTGAACCTTGAAACTAATGAACAAACTATATAAAAGGAAAAGTTCTATGTTTGGCTGAATGATATCCATTTGAGATTAAAAAAGTAGTTTGGTTATATATGTATGAATATGGAATATATGAAATCAATTATCATTTTGTTATTAGTATATTATAGACACCTAAAGTTTTATAGTTTTTGGTGCTTCTATTGAAATGGCTATTGATGGTCAAATGAACCAAGCTATAGCAAGTATAATGTTTGAAATGATTTGTAAGAAGTATTGATACACTTGATCATATAACATCAAATGAAAGAGGTTGATCCTAGATAAATTGGTTCTTAGCCGAAATGTGTGCACATTGTGTGCTTATGTGATAGATTGCCATAATATGTGTTAATAAATGAAAGTTTTGATAATACCATATCCATAATAAGTTAATGAATCCTAATAAATGTCATTTTTATAAATCTTAAGGAGTGATATCCTTACATAAAATTGTAGCATGAGATTAAGGTATGTGTGTTATTACTATTGTTACAAATTTTTTTTCATAATGATGCTCAATCAATGTAATTGAGATGTAGTAATGTGGAAATTATAGGCATGAATATTGGATAATTAAAATGTGATTTAACATTTAGATTAATCATAGGAAATGTCAATAATTGACCTTTGTGGTCAATATGCCATATGTACATTTGCCATGTAAATGTAATGTGAATTTTTGTATAAGATTATGAAGTGAAAAGAAATATGGAAAGAATTATGTATATCTATTTCTACGTATGATAGTTTGGCATGCCAAATAATGGACATTAGCAGGTATTCCAATGTATCCATCTTTAGCTATAATGTTTAGTTATGCATTACTAGGGGGTGTTGGCACCATTATTATACTTTCAGGTACCATCATTTTGTGCTTTTGGGCATTACTGTAAGATAGTGGGTTAAAGGAATCATTACACCTATCCCTTATCTAGGTATGCAAAAATGTTATAGGAAGAAATGGGTTATAAATTGAAAATAATGAAGTGTAAAGTACATAAATAAATTATGAATATAAATTTTAAATTTTATTATGCAAAAAACTTAATTATATGCTACAGATTCTAAAATTTGCTATCACTAGTATACATGTGCATATAAGGAAATGGTTAATTAACAACTTATAAATGTTATGATACATCATGGAAAATCCTTATCCACATGCATGATCAATTTCTTTATGATACAAATGTTATGAATGTGAGGGGTGTGTGTTAATGTTATAATTCTTTTATAATGAATCCTTTTTATAGAGCTATTAACTTAGATAAGGAATAAGGATTGTTTAGGTTAGAAAGCATCCACTATGGATTTCATCCTTATTGCATTTATTTATT
>CANXYI012241588.1:0-15625 GCA_948208565.1 Hura crepitans | reverse complement strand
AAGATTATAGATAATAGATGGATGAACCATAGCATGATATCAATACACACACACACACACACACACGTAGCGATTTTTAAGAAAAGCGTGATGTTAAGTAGGAATAGGACTACTATGTGCTTGTAATTAGTCTGTATATGCCATGAGCATGTTCGACAAGTTGCAATAAATGTTTAAAGGTGTACTTAGAGGTATGCCTCTAGGATAAGAGTACTCATGATTTGTAAGTGAGACTAATCCATGTTTCCAGTATGTGCTTTAGTATGTATTTGAATTATTATCAAGATAACATAGCAAGGCATTTATACTCACCTTTTTAAGATAAAGTGCTAACATAGTTTTTGTTTGTTGTGTAGATTATGGAAAGATGTTAAGGAGGACATAGGATATCATGCTAAGTAGTCTTGCCTAGGATTACAATATGTCATAAGGCCCAATAGACAGTTAATATTCTATAAGCTAGAGTAATGTACTTACATGTGTGTTTATGTGCAATGTAAATCATGTATTCAAAATTTCTATACTTGTGTGTATATAATTTGTATCTAAAAACATGATGCCCTTTGTATGATCATGCATGTGACATGAGACATAGTGATAGGTTAGTCTTACCCATCTTATATACCACTTCACCTAGCTATATGTAAATTAGTTGTGTCCTTGAGTCACCATCAGAGCGATAAACTTTAACATCATAAGGGTATGTAGAATTGTGAGTCTTAAGGCTGACATAATTATTAGACGATGGATGAATGCATCTAGAAGTGTTTTCCACTAGTGAATTGTTTAGAATAGCCTTTAGACAACCATCATGCTGCTAGAATCTTAACCTAGGCTACCTGTATAGGAACACAAGACCCACGAGATGATGAACTCTACAACTAGACTTAACTATTCCTACTATCAAGATTAGCTAAATAGATTATAATTCCATAGATTTAGGCATAAACTTAGGCAGTCACATTCCCTATTAGTTATCATTAGTGATCTTAGGGTAGGGTGTTATAGTCTACTTCTAGCTATGGATGTCGAAGCACTAGCAACTGATGTTTGTTGTCTTGCCTTAAACTATGATCCTTGAATAGATCTCTTAGACTGATCCCTTCTCTATCCTTGTTTTTATCTAGAATGTTCACACTTTGGCTTTTTCTCAGATATAGGGGTTATACTAGCTTGCCCATGGCGAAAGGACCTCTTCTTCTCTCGCTTTTCCCTTATCTTCTAAATCTCTTCTATAGTATGGCAAGCTACAACCAAAGTTGAGAAATCTTTGATCTTTATAAGAGCTACCCAAAGCATAATCTCAAGGTTAAGCCCTTGCTTGAACCACTTCCATCAGTCCTCCATAGTAGAAACCATCTCCCTTGCATACCGGCTAAGCCTTGTAATGTCCTTCTCATATTTTGTTATAGACCTTTGTCTCTACTTCAAGTCCATAAATTCCTACCTCTTTTAGTCTAAGTAGTGCTCAGTTATGTACTTCTTCTTGAATTCTTTCAAGAAAAACTCCCAAGTTAAATCTTTTTTAGCCTTATGCTCTATAATTGTTTCCCACCATTTGAAAGCCTCTTCAACTAGAAAAGAAGTTGCACAACTCACATACTCATCCTAAGTACATTTTAACTATTGCACAATCCTCATAATTTTATCCAGCCAATATTCTGCTCTGTGAGATCCATTAAACTCTTTACCCTCAAAGTCCTCAACCTCATTGTTTTTAAGCCTCTCAAGGTAAGTCTTCTAAAGAGCTTAGGGTTCTGGTTGAACTGGTAGAGGTGAAGCATGATGAACTATAGCCATAGCAATAGTCACTTATCTTACTGATTCCATCATCTACTCTAGCCATACAGGCTGTACTTATAGTCCCCGAGTTACATACCCAGCATCACTAGAAGAAATCATCTTAGCCCTAGCAGCCCCCTATCTTTCTGTAGTTAGACCATGGCTCTTGACTTCTTTTTCACTTGTGGTGTTGATTGACTCATCCTTAGATCTATAAGAAAAAGAAATAGATTATAAGCCTTAATATGTATAATTATGTGATGTACACTTTTTAGATCCTAAGACACTCTTATGTAACCCATATGTACTGAGGAATGCCTAAACTGAAGCTCTGATAGCAATAAATGTGACAGCTCTTATTCAATCTGATCATTAAACTCGAAAAGGAGCAGGACATAAACTAATATCCTATCAACTCTTATGGAAAACTATTATAAAATTTAAACTTTATTATCTAAGATTAAAACATATTTTGTATGCACAAATTAGAAAAATATAGATTTTCAAAAAAAGTCTTCCAAGGTACACTATGGTCTTTATGGCAAAATTTTGGTAGCATAACGGTTGTATTAAGCATTATCCCATATAGTAACCTACATAAAAAAAACACTTCTAAAACTCCTAACACAGTTTAATATCATCTAGGTCAATCTGACCCTCTAAATCAATTCAGTATACACAATCTTAACATACAAGCATTCATAAGGAAGAGATATCAAAAAAGTTATACATTACTAAACATACTAAAATAAACAAGTTATTATGTACAATTAGTGAGTTAAAAAAATATTTACTTCATAGATTTGGTCTAATCCCTCAAATTACACAAGAGTACGAATAATGGAGTACATCACTAATCAAATGCAAATGCAAATGCAAATGGTATGGTCAAATGAAATTATGAAATGCCCACTTGTCCATTTAGCCATACAATAATTTAGAACTAACAAACACATAATTCTAGCATATTACACACTTTAGACAATATCTCATGTTTTTCTCAAATTAAGGCATGAAGTATATTCATTCATCACAATTACACACAATTCAACATGCTTACAACACATATCACTTAACACATCCTATAACTTTATTCATATAACCAAATTATCAATTTTAGGCCTCATAGGGATTTCAGCCTGTACTTTAATTACTTCTAAATCATCACATTCTCTACCATATCATCAAATTACATACAACATCTAATCATTCATATTATAGTAATGCAATACACTAATTCCATAACATGGGCATTTAATGCATAAAGCCATACACATACTAATGTCAGCATACTCACACAATTTGCATAAGTCAAGTTGAATACACTTACTTATGGGTCACAATACACCACTAAACCTTGTCTATGCCTTCTCTTTCCCTTTCTTGCTCCTTGGCTCAATTTCCTCTACACATATAATTTAGAAAGATTTATAATAAATTCGACATCATTCTAAAAATCAATATAACCATAAATGTCTTCTTGGGCACCAATAAACCATTGGAAAAATATTAAAACTCAAAAAATCTTACTTGATCAAAAATTGGTCTTTATTCACTCCACGACACATTTATGAAATCCTCTCATCTTTTTCTTTTTTTCTAATTCTAGTATGTTATAAGGGTGATGGAAAGGTAGCTTAATGTCTTAGAAGTGTTAAATCTATGATGGATTGAAGAAATAAAATGAAGAAAAAGCTTGGGAGAAGCCTTCTAATGGTATCGGCAATAATGAGAAGTAAAGAGGTGTGGCTGCCCACTATTCATTCATTGACCACCCTATTTATAATCGTGACCTCCTTAACTTGGTCAACAAATTGAAAGACTAAGATCTCTCCAAGTTTCCATCCAATAGTCACCATTATTAACCCTTTTTCCCTTCTTTTCTTTCAATTATTCCACCCCCAATTTAACCCTCAATTAACACTCCAATTATCTTAAAAAATCATGCCTTTAAGACTTGTCAATAAAATCAAAATCATACTTTAATCTATACCTAATTTTAGTAAAAATGATTCCTAATATTTAAAAATTTCAATTCTAATGCCAATGGACTATTTAAAATATTTAAGTATCAAGTTGTATCAATGCCAAAATATTCTGAGTAAAAATCAGATATTTTATGATTTAGCTAAATCTAGGTCACTATTCACATTACACTACCATAAAATCTTAATTGTCATTTTTAACCATTTTATAGACTTTATTTTCACTCTAAATTTTACCCAAAATTGTATTATGATTAATACTTCAATTTACTAGGATTATTGTGACCTGGAACTCGAGAAGCACTATTCACCTTTCAAGAAGTATTATTCATAACACTAGGATTTTTTAACATTACATTTCTTGATGTTTAAAAATTCTAACTCCACTCTTATCATACCACTTAGAATATTTAAGTCTCAAGATATGGCATTCTTGAGTCCATTCAAGCAAAAATAAAATATTTTATGGTTCAGCTTTAACTATGTTACTAATCAAAACACACCGCCATAAAAACTTCACTTCTATTTTTAATCATCTTAATGACTTTGTTTTCATTCCAAACTTTACCCATTATTATTTTATAATTAATGGTTTCATCATGTAACATTAGTATAACTTAGGTCTCAGGAAGTATTATTCACTTTAAAAAGCACTATTCATAAGTACTCTTATTATTAGTTGTTTTACCATTTAAATGTTTTTATTTTCATGTCAAACTATATCTATAACTAGTTTATAACATGTTCTATTAATATGTCAAAATACCCTAATCATTTCTTGAAAGTCATTATTCATGAGCCTGAGAATAACCTTAGAATTTTTAGGTGTTACAAAAGAGGAGACATCTGCTTAAAAGAATACACAAGTCAAGTAATCAAAAAATGCAAATTGCCTATCTAGATAGCCTAGCATAATAAAGAACCTGAGGTAACAAATTGGATGATGCCTAAGCTATGTAGTTTCTGCCATCCTAAACAAAGTAAGATGAGCACATGTAGCCAAAAGTCATAGCCTGCACAAATCTCAAATTCCCTATGTACCTCCTGAACAACATCGTGTTAAGAGGGCTTTGAAAATGCTTAAGAAGATGACCTTATATGCCAGTTTAGACTCCTCTTACCAAGGTACCACGAGTACATCTCAGGAGTAGTTAAAAGCACCTACTCCTCAAAAAGTTATTAAATATAGCTGAGGTTATAACAAAAGCCTTTCACAGGCCAATCCCTATCAAGTAATGTCAACTTGCACAAACAACCCACTAAGTCAAAGGTAAATGAAAATAGGAAGCCTAATAGTGTGAATTTAACTTTGTAAGACTACTTATATCACCCTAAGCTCGAGAGCTTAAGAACTGGTGGTGATACATCAAAGTAGGGTATTATATGCCTAAAAACTAGTATAACCCACTGATTCATCATCAAAATTGATAAAGAGTGTCCATCTCACATAAATGGGCCAATAGGTGTAACTAATAAGCCTAAACCTATAAAATAAAGCAGTCAAGTCAAAAAAAAGTTGAATTTGAAGGAAAAAAAAGAGATAAGTCATGTTGTTTATCTGAACACTAGAGATGAAGCCCTAGATAAATCTATGACCCTTACAAGTTTATATAGCCATGTCCAATCCCTAGTATATCCAACTGAGGGAAGAGTAACATAATTTCAAGCCCTTGATTGACTCAATCTCCAAATAAGGTAGCATGCTTCAATTGACATTACCATTTGCATTGGCAAATAGTGTAATGCCCAATAAGTACAAAATAAAGCACCTCACATACTAGTTAACCTTAGGTTAAGCCTCAAAAGTTTACTTATCCCACCTCTTGTATAGATCAATACATCTGGTACTACCTAAATAGTCCTATAGGACAAAGCCAAGGAGATCCCAATCTGTTGTACCCTCAGCTCTAGATATTTGTAACAAGCATCAAATAGATTGAAATGCCCAATGTAGGAACTCCCATAATGTATGTCTAACCAAAAGGCATGATCATTAGCTTACTAAAGGGCAGATGGAATATGTGCATGGTGTCCATCCCTCAATTAAGTAAAGCCCTCAAAGCTTGCAAGTCTCTCCTAAAATCACCACCCACTAGATTGCTAGTGAAGGTTTGGAAACCACTTAACTTAGCTTAATTCTTTACTATTATAAGAATCACCACATACCACTATTGCAGTCCTAAAAGTGTCCCTCCACACTTTAGCCTCATTTACAAAAGAAAAATGTAAGTATTAGTATATAGCATTATGTATTATCATTATTGTCCAGTTTAAGTATTACAAGATAACACATAAGTCCCTATGGACTAAAGAATATAACATAGCATAAAATATGTCCATATAGACATTACCCCTACTAGGTCTGCATGGACCACTGCATCAAGTTAGAAAAAAGAAAAGAATGAAAAGGAAGGAAAAACACAAAGATAAACACAAATCAACACTACTTCACATATATATCCACACAGACCAATCATAGGTAACAAGCAATGGCTACATAGACCTTTAACATTCATAGACAAGTCAAGTAGGTCTAAATGGGCAAGTCATTAGACATAGCAATCAAAGATTTCTAGATTTTAATATATAAGTGAAACACACATAAATGCACTTTTTTCATGTAATAGTGTCCACACGGACCACTTCGAGACATTAAGAAATTTAACAAGGTCCTTAATGGCATCCTTAGCTAGTTTACATAGACATTTAGTACACAATATATTCAAAACATCAATTTAACCACAAGAAATTTTTTAGAAACTATCTTAAACCTAAGGTCCACATGGACTAACTTAGACCTAAGCACTAAGGTTTGCATGAACCTCTTACATCTTACACATTAAGTCTACACAAACTTATTAACTCAAAATCAATGAAAAAAAATGAAGAAATACAATTCAAAGTTAGAAATCCATTCAAAGAACAAAAATAAAGTGAAAGTAAAGGAACCCTACCTAAGTATAGTCCTCAAAACATGTGTGTTAGTCTAATTCAGCTAAGATATTGGGTTGCCAAAATGAACTTCATTGATCGAAGATATCATCTTCGACCTATTTATCATAACAAAGTCGATAAAGCCTTTAAGGATAGGGATTTTTTCATCAAAATCAAACTTCAAATCATTAGGAAATGTCATATTCATCGATGGTAGTGGTGGCAGCAAAAGAAGAGTGTGTTTAGATGTCAAAGGCAAGTAAATCTCATCAAAGTTAGTCAAAATGATATCTTAACAGTCGCTATAACTTAGTGGTTAACTAAAAAAGGACAATAAAAAAAAGGAAAAGAGATAAAATAGAAAAGTGAAATTAAAAAGAAGAAAAAAAGAAGAAAAGGAGATAGAAAGTTAGAATTTTAAAAGTCCAGTGATAGTTTCGCATTGATTAAGAAAGCACCAAAACCCTTAGAGAGTTTGCATAGACCTTTTGAGTTCTAAACTATCCCCATTCATTTTGCATGAACTAATAAAATCAAAAGTCACATTTTACATCTGCATGGACCTTTATTGAGCAAGTGAGCCGATAATGGCATCTATTCAAGGAATTTCTTAGACTAGTCAATCATGTTATAGGTATTGGATTTAGAATAAGATTATCTCTCTAAATAGTAATAAAGAACCAGAGCAAGAAACCATATCAATTAACAATGTTGGAAAAAATAATAAAACCCTCAAAAGAGGTTAGTAAAGTAGTAATTTAGCCTGCATTGAAACCCATAATACAAGCATATAGGCCTAGATAGAAGAAAGGCAAATTATCTATCTATTACATGTTTTCTGGATAAAAAAGAGAGTAAAAAAATTATAACTTAGAAAAAAATACTTCAATCAAATTAGGTCATTGGGTGGAATTTAGCTACAACTAATTAATCCAACTTAAACCTTTATTTCAGGTGATTTAGGACATGATTCAACATTTATATTAGGTTTAGACAAATTCTCAAGTCAATCAAGTCATAATTTAGCTTTAACCAATTATATTATTGTTTAGCGATCATGTTTGGTCAATTGTAACATGTTTTAACCTAAAAAATTCAGCATTCTCAACATCAGACTATTCAAAATCATAGGCTTATAGCACAAAAACATTTTAACTATAGAAGGCAATGTTATCATATTTGATCAAAGTGCTTACTGCATGATTCAGTGCCAGAGGTCATCCTAAAGTACATCTCCCTATCAAACTCATAAACTAGCAATTCAAATACAATTCAACTGCAAAAGCCAATTGTATTATATCTAATTAAGCCTTGATTTAGTCTTGTTAGCCAATTAGAGCATCATTTAGTAGATAAGTATCTCTAAACTCGAGTTACTACAATGAGTTTTAACATACACAGTGAACAAAACTCACTAAAGTAGAGGGCAATTCTAAGCACCCCTATCTTGGGTCTCTGTTGATTGCCAGAGAAAAGCCTAAGCAATAAGTCAAGGGAGCCTAAACCCTAGTCTGCATAGACCATTTAACCCATAGTTTACATGAACTTCCAAGCCTTAAGCCTAAAGAACCAATCCTAAAGTCCCCAATCCATATTGGCTCTTTGGCCTATGGTTTGCATGGACCTCATTCCTTAGCATATGGTTTTATAGACCTACATCCATAAAACTTCCAAGAACTTAAACATCTTATTTGAACTCTACTTCTTATTATGATAGAACTTTCTATTTTCTAAAAGGGAAGCCTTCACTTGAAGCCTATAAATACCTCTCTAATACACCAAAACAAGATATTGAGAATACAAAGAATTATTCTAAGAAAACCTTATTGAGAAAGTGACTCTACTAGTCATAACTTACACTAAAAGCTATAATTTCATTCAAAAACCTAGGATTTAATTTGTTACTTAAAGCTTTTAATTAGTTCTAACCATGGATGTTGGTATCTTAGTGTGCACAGACCTATCATGGATGATGAAGTAGTCTGTATAAACCTCTTAATGAGAAGACAAGACCAATTTTATTCTGTATTTGAATTACTTTGGTTTATGTTTTTTTTATGCACTTTATTCATTCTAACTATAATTATTAGATTACTTAACATTGTTTTACATGCAAAAAGCTATCTCATATCAATGATTCTTTTATTAATTAATTGGTGTTTTCCTAATAAAAGGGTTTTGATTTTTCCTTAATAAAGGTCAGAATTAAAATGTATTTTAACAAAGGCTAATCTCTTAGGGATAGGAATTAGGTAGTTACCACCAATTCCTATGGAATTATGGGTAATTATCAAGTTATTCCCTAAATAATGAATAGCTCATTTTATGGATATATAATATATTTGTATCTTATTGCTTATTATGTATGCTTTATTTATTGCAATTTATTTTTCTTAATGTGTAAATATGATGGATAGTTTAAATATAATGCTTATTTGCATGACACAAGATTGATAAATGTTGGAATATAAAGGTAGTATATTGTAAAGGCATAAATAAAATATTAGTTTTGAACCCTTTTTAGGTAAAAGATCAGTAGGTCCTAGTGTAGATCTAAGTAGCAGCTCTATCAAATTACCTTATCCCTTTACAATTGGTATAGAAATTTGAGAATTGTTATCAAAGCTAAAAAGATTGCCTACGTGTTAAATAAGAAAATCCCACCTTCTTTAGCTGATGATACTTCTGCTAATGTTTAGAAAAAGTTTCTAAAGTATACTGAGGATAGTGATATGGACTCATATATCATATTAGCCTCTTATGTCCTAGAGCTTTCAAAACAACATAAGCATATGGATGCTCATGCCATCATCTTTTTTCTAAGGGTACTATTTGATGAATAGGCCTACACATAATTGCATGAAATTTCTAAATCTTTGTTCCTTTTTAGGATGGCAAATAAAAATTTAGTCATACAACACTTTTTAAAGATATAGGGCTATATCTAGAGGCTTGAATCTATTGATTTTATGAATGATCATGAATTAATTATTGAATTAATTCTACAATCTCTACCTAATAGTTATTAGCAATTTGTCCTTAACTATCATATGAACATGATGTCCACCACACTACTTGCAAAAATTGGCTTTTAAATCCCATATTTTCATTATGCCTGATGATGATTACCAAAAGAACAACTCAAGTAGATGAGCCTTTGTGTGGAGGAAAATACTAAAGGATTGGAAATTCTCTATAGGCATAAAATTGTCATTTTCTCACATAAAATGAGAGAAAAGTCTAAGATAGTCAAAGGACACATGAGAGACATAGTAGTGACTTTTAAGAGGTCACATGTGAGAAAAAACCAAGATTAAGGATAAGTGGAACCCACTTTTAATTCATATTAGAGCATAAAATGTCCACCTTGACAAGGAAATCATTATGCAATGGTTTTACCATCGACACAGCAATTTCAAATGTCTCACAATAGTACTATCAAGATCCAATTAGAAAAATCAAAATTATGTGGTAATTAAACTACCTAGTGCCTAAAAAAATAGATTCTGACTAGAATCATCCCTAACAAGTTGTGATTAGCCTTTACAACCAAAATATAGTTGGAAAAGGATCTAAATACCCTAGCTTAACACCTATAAATAGTTTTACCTCTTTATACACAAAGTACACAATAATTATTTAAGAGATACTTATCTTTAAAGAAAGTATGTTTTTCTTGAGATTCTTGAGAGTTTTAGCTAGTTCTTAAGAAGTATCAACATTTTGAATTTGCTAATTCTAAATACTATGAAAGTTTAAATTATAAAGTGAGGTTATTCTACCCATGGGAGGAATTTTCTATAATTTTGGTTTTCTTCCATCGTGAAATTGTTTGTTTGCTTAAAGCATCATAATTGGTAAGTCATGAGGGCTAGATCTTATTTTATTCATCATAAAAATTTTTTTCATCATTCTTACATGTTTAGTTGCATTAAAATAATGTTTTTTTTCATTTAAGATAGTTAAATAGCTTATTTATTCATCATAAATTCGTTTTCAATATTTCCTCAAATGATTTTACATGATTAAAATTGTTAAAATCATATTTTCAAGTTGTTAACATGCTTCTAACTCATTTATAATCAATGATTCATCGCATAAGGGTTATGATACATATTGAAGTAGTTACATGGATGAAAACTCATTTATATTTATTATGAATTTGTCATTTAATTTTATTGTAATTATATCATTGATATGCTTAACGTGAATCTTAGATCTAGGAATTGCATTGCATTAGCAAATCATGGTTTTATTGGGTAATATGGAGAATGCATAGTAGTTACTAGATATAATGATTATTAAGTGTCAACTTTGAATCTAGTTCCTTGATGAATGACACTTGGTCCCTATCTTGGTTAAAACACTTATGCCAAGCTCAATCTGCACTAAGTGGTGACTTCTAACTCTTTGTCGCTATAATGCGTAAAAATCTTAGGGTTATGAATTGTATTTCTTGGGATGTCAATAGTGTTTTCCAAGACCTAGGATGCACTAATGCAACAAGTTAAAAGTATTCATAATGTAATTTTGGGTAAAATTTGAAGTGAAAATGAAATCATTAAGATGCTTAACAGTGACAACAAAGTTTTTAGGGCAGTATTTTATGAATAGTGATGTAGTTAAAGCTGAACCATAAAATATTTCATTTTTGCTAAAATTGACCATAAATTGATACAACGTATTACTTAAATATTCCAAAAAGTCCATTTGTACTAGAATTGGAATTTTTGAATATCAAAAAGTATTTTATAAAAATTGGGCAAAGTTAAAAGTTTTATTTTTAATCAGTTTCTCATGATTTTCAAACATGGGTTAATAAAAGCTTTTGGGCCATGAGTTAAATAATTTTATAGGATAAAAGGGATTGATAATTGAGGGTTTAATTGAGATGAATTAATTTAAAAAAAAGAGAAAAAAATTGAGATAAATCATAGCCTTTGGATCAAATAAAGAGAATATGAGCACTAGGATTAAAGGCAATATAAAAGGGGTCTTCATTTTTTGTTAATGAGAGAATAGTGCCCCCTCTTTCTTCTTTTTTAAAGCCGATGGCTTTTTCAACCTTTGCTCCCACATTTTTTTCTTCTTTGCTTAAATTTCTCCCTCAATTGTCACTTCTAACCCTAAATTCTTGGTCCCCTAAGTCTCTAAACAACCTCAATTACAAGATTATCACAAAAGATTTGAAGATTTTTTAAAAAGGAAGCTTGGGTGGATAGTAACTTATTTTTGAGTAAGGGTTCTTTTCTTTACTTTCATATTTTTCTAAGGTCCTTTAAGAGCCTAAGAATAGTTATGTCAAGTTAATTTTAAGTTTAAAAGTGTGTATGATTTTATATGGATTTTTAATGGTTTATTTATTTTATGTTTATAAACCAAAAAGATACGAAGAAAGACAAGGGCAATGAGAAGGTTTAGAAAGGCTCTTGCATGTGATTTGCACCTATTGTAAGTGTATACAATAACTCATGTGATTATGTCTATGAATTGATGCATTAAAGTGTGTATATGACTATATATGTGTTCTAATGTGTGCGAATTATTGTGTGGTAGATTAGGATGAGTAAATGGTGGTAATTAATAGATGATTTGATGTAATTAAGTGCATGAAAATAAGCTTTATTATGGATGCTAATTATGGGCCAAAAATCACATTTGATGGCTATGTAAAGATATAATAAGTGTAAGTTACAGATAGAGTAGATTTGTTATCTATAGGTATAATGTAATGTTAATATTAATTATGGTTATAATTATGTTTAATTAAAGGTTTTAAGTATTTATGTATAAGCTAATGCAATGAAATAATATGGAATGAAAAGTGATAAGTGTTGCCTAAAGCATCAAGGTATATAAATGAAGCTTAATGGTGTTAATATTGCAGGTAAATTACCATAATCTAACTTTGATTAAAGTATTTGAATGATAAAAGCAAGAAATATTATATGATATAAAGTAAGATAGTAACCTTTATATGTATGTTAATAAGGCCATTTTTGTATGCCAACTTAAATGATGTTACATATGTGATTAAGAAAGTGTATGAAAAGTTATATTTTATATGTTGATCTAAATGAGTATGTATGATTGCATCATATAGTCGAATGGCTTAGATATGGTTTGTAAATAGAGATATGGACTATGAGCCATATATAGATGGCATAATGATACATTCATAGCCTAATGGAATAAATGATAAGTTTGGTAGAAGTCTAGAACAACCATTAGAACAGTCCTCAAAACTAAATCATGGTGACTTTTTTGATCTGATGTGCTTATCTTCTTATAATGCATGAGATATGATGATGAAATGAACAAAATGACTAAATAATATTTGTTACCCCTATTGGTCATTGGTTGGCCAAAAGACATTGTAAAACTTTCAAAAATTATTTAATTATGTGAAACTAAATAAGTCATGGTGATGGCCTATATGATTGACAACTTAGTCTAGATAGGTTAACCGGTTAACTAGGGATGGATAATAGTTGCTAGTGCACCTAGGTACCATATTATGACATTTAAGTCTAGATTATAACCTTCAAGTCTAGATTATGATCTTCATGTCTAGCTTATGACCTTCAGGTTTAGATTATGACTTTTGAGTCTAACTTATAACCTTCAGGTCCAGTAATGGCCTCCCTAGCCTAGTATGACCTTTATGGTCCAGTATGGCCTTTGTGGCCTAGATAGTCCCCTTATCTAAGAACAAATATTAAGTTTCATAAGTATGGGCAAAACAAGATATAGATATTGAATCTAAAAGGAGTTAAGACATGGAAGAATATATATTACAATCAATTCATGAAATGATGTATCTTATGTATGATTAGATTTTTTATGTTGTTATATATTATGACATTAATTTGTATACTTATATGCAATTCATTTATGTTATGTATGTCTTTGTTTACATTAATGTTATTATGAGTGCATGTAAGCATATATGTTTAATTGATGATATGACTATACTAATATGTTTATGAATATGCTTATAACATAATAAAGTTGTGGTTGCATGACGCATGTGTTTTAAGCATGTGATATTGTATATACCACTAAGCTTTATGCTTAGCACATCATTGTTTTTATGATGTGTAAGAACAAAATATGTTAAAGACAAAGCCTCTTGCAAAACAAAAAAGATCAAGATAAAGCTTGTATTTTGGTCTTTTTGGTTTCCTTTATATAAATTATAGGATGTAAACATGATGGCACTCATATGTTGTGTAAAGGGAATTAGACCTAAACTAGCTTTCTAAATGTTTTGTAACTTTTATTAAACTATATTTACTTTTGTAATATGTATCTAAACTACTTATATTAGATTTTATTATGTTTATGATTTTAAGATGTATGATTAGTTTAGTATATTGTGTTGAGATTTTTAGGTGGATCAAGAGGATCTAAATGTGATGAAAAATGTTGTTTGAGATTATAAAAGTGTTTTAATAATATAAGTTACTATTCACTTAGGGGATAATGTCCTAATACAACAGTTATGCTATCAGATTTTTGACACAATGATTCCCCATTTGATTTTATGTGTTAAAGGTTTTGTTAAGTAAAGTTTTAAAAGATTTCACGTTCTAAAATGTTTTTAAAAGTTTTAAATGTATACAAGTTTTTCAAAAGGTTAATTTGGATATTGGTTATATGTCGCTTATCACTTTGGTTCGATGACTAGATTAGGTGAAGGGTGTCATAGTCATGAGATATCCTACTTATAGTGGTGACTTTGTTAGGGAGAAGTAATATCACACTTCTCAAAACATGGTTGGCACTAAAAATTCATGTGTCAATCTATGTGTTAGGACTCGTATTAAACTTTAAAACCTCGTAAGTCTACCTTTCGAAGATGCCATGAAACACAGTTCATATAGCTTAGTGCATAGTGGTTACAAGCCTTCCTAATCATGTATAACCTTAGCCTCTTATAGGATAAACCCTAGATTTTCCTTTAGGTACTCTGTTGTTGTGATGAAATGGAAAATTTGGTTAGTTGGGTTAAATTTGAAGTATGCCTATAACCACATTTGAATTTTAAAGAAAGTTAATGATTTCTCTTTTTCAATAGAGAAAAAGGTATCACCTACTTCAAATAAAATTCAACTAGCAAGAATTTGGATTCAATAAGTAGCATGATATTAGTAGAATTCATATGTCCAAGTTAAGTACGAGTTTAAAACCCTAGCTAGGATAGCAATGCATTTACAGCTGTGTTAGAGTTATAAAGTTAGAAGGACTACTTATTATTGTTCCATGTTATGTCATTCATGTATATATGTAGTTAAACCTATGCCAAGGCACTTTTTCTACAAAAGAAAAATATAATGTAGTTACAATAAGTTCTTAACCTACTTAAATTAGGGATAGGAATGGGCAATTGAAAAGACGCACTAATTACTACTTCTAATACCATATTGGTTAATAAAGAGTTAACGTGGTTCCTAGCTCAGATCATAAAGGTTGATACCAAAGCACTAAATTAAAAAATGAATTCCCAATTTACTACCATTGAAGGGTAGTAGAACTTGATGATAATTTTGAAGACATAGAAGATTATGTCAACCAAAAGAGAAAATAAGAAATCAAGGCTCAGGAGACCAATGCAGAAGTAAAGTAAGAAATAGATAAGCTAAAGAAGTTAGTACAAGGGATAAGATTTTTAATTTAAAGGATTTGAAGTCCTTTACTTTATTTGGAGAGGAAAACTTTCTAACAGTTCAAGATGCCTAAATTGTCTATGTTAAATGGGAAGCGAGACATTAAGATGCATGTTAGATAGTATCCCACTATTATAGGCACCACTGGGTGAGTGAAATAAATCACCAACTTATATTTTATCATCTCACTATTATGGGCACCACTGGGTGAGTGAAATAAATCACCAACTTATATTTTATCACTAGAAAGAAGAC
>CANXYI012241571.1:0-13505 GCA_948208565.1 Hura crepitans | reverse complement strand
AGGGATATGTTAAGAATTTGCATTCACTGCTCGGCGAGGATTTTAATCTGTTGGTTGCTTATGTTTCCTTGAAACAGTTCATTGCTTGGATAGTTATGGATGCGTTTTATTTTATCTTGTTTCACCTAATTATCATTGTTACTCTTATCTATATTTGTAACCATTATTGTTAGGTTTTGATGAGTACTAAAAATTCAGAGTAGATTCATTTGGATGCTGCAGATATGCTCAATTTTGGAGACTAGGGAGGGAGATAGAATGTATTGAGAGTCCTTTTTCAGTGGAGGGGGATATTGCTTTTGTAACATTGTTGTATATTTGCTTGTAATCTCCTATAGGCAAACCGTGCCTTCTTCAGTTATATTCTGAAATCCACTTTCCAATTTGTTCTTCTATACCTTTCCTTCCACTTCCACCACTTCTTCTTCTGCCATTATTACTCTGCCCCCCTCTCAATGCAACTTGTTACCAATGGCTCTGCCCCTGTGTTTGCTATGATTTATCACTTTAGTTCCAGTAATAGTACACGTATTATTGTGCTTATTGCAATTATCTGATCCATTTTAATATAGATTCGTAGTATATATCATCACTAAATATTGAAATTTTGTCTACATATGGTTAACAGTAGAGTTGATTTTATGTATTTGGAGATCTCAATCGAGCTTTCGCCATCACCTCCTAGTTAAAAAAAAAAAAAGGAAATTCCTGGTGAGATCGACAGAGAGTCGAAATTTTTACTACGAGTAATTTGTTACTACACATTTCTCTTAACTGCCAGTGAAGTCCGAGCCTTTCATTGCTCATCACATATTTCTTCCAATGGATTTTACTCTCAACAGGATATCATTATCAGCTCCATTTTCGCTTAAATACTCTCTCTTTGTCAACAATTCTCAAAACCTTAATTCTCTCTCCTCTACATCGGTCCCTGCGAAGAAGTTATTCTGTTCCAATCCCAATCTTGATGCAAGCAGCAGAAGCGACGCTGCAAAAGAAGCCGTTTTCGACGAGTCGGCATTTGAATCGGAGAGACTACGACTCGACTCCGTGGTGCGAGAATCCATGGCTGAGACCTCTAGGAGAGAGATGGAAAAGGCGAGTGAAGAGGATGAATCCAAAGCTTGGAAATGGGTAATTCGTAAGAGAATATGGGATTTGATGGAGGCCCGTCATTTTGCCCAAAATCCAAGACCCGTTCACCATCGTATCCCCAATTTCGTTGGAGCCTCAGCTGCTGCAAAAAATGTAAGTACCATTCAAAAACATGTTACATTTTTTTTTTAAATTGTCCTTTTATTGGATTTCAATGGTTTTTGGGTAACTGGGTTATGGCAGTTGGCCGGGTTAGAGGTGTTTCAGAATGGGGGTTGTGTGAAGGTAAACCCGGATTCTCCCCAGAAGCAAGTCAGGTTTCTCACTCTTTCTGGTTAGTCTTCTTCTTCATGCAAGTTCTTTTAAAAAGAACCTTTTATTTAATTTTTATTTAATTGTTGTTTTTTATGATAAAATTGCTGCTGATAGTCATCTCTAAAATGAAAGTTACCATTTTGTTTTCCTTTCATTTCATGTTAACTACATTAACCAAGGCAAATTGTGAATTCAGATTACTTGTGTTAATAAAATCTTCAATTGTGGAGTAAGAAGCTTGTTTATTATGCTCAGGTGGAAAGAAGCTATTAACTCCTCAACCCCGACTGAGGACAGGGTTTTTTTCTGTACTTGAATCCCAGATGTTATCACCTAATACCATAAATGAAGCATGTACCTCTGTAGGGGTTGCCAAGTATGGTAAGCCTATTGGATTGGATGAGAAGTTCAAAGTAGACTTAATTGTCATCGGTTCTGTTGCTGTTGACTCCAAGACCGGTGCTCGACTTGGCAAGGGAGAGGTACTTGCATTGCATATTTTGATTAGTGAAATTAATAGACATTTCATTTTTGTAATCTTTAGGGATTTGGTTGGAGTTTATATTTTAGCTTCCCAGTTATTTATTTTGGTTGTACGACCAACGCTGTCTTTTCTGAATGGTAGACTGTAATATTGCCGAGGCTCTGGATTTATAGATAATCATTGACCACTCTGGAAGCGGGGATGAGCTTTGAGCTTAATTAAAAACTGTGATTCCAACTTTTGTGATAGATGATTATGTAATAATGAAAGAAGCTTTGGGTGCAGGGATTTGCAGAACTTGAGTTCGGGATGCTACGTTATATGGGAGCTATCGATGACTCAACACCAGTAGTCACGTCTGGTAGGCGTGATAGTTGTCTCAGATTCTGCTTCCACCCTACTTTCATCTCTGCTAATACGTCTTCTTTTTAAAAATTTTTGACTTGTGAACCTTAATTCTCAACATCTAGCTTCTGGTTGTGGTGGATAAGGCAAGGAGCAACTATTGCATTTAGTTTTGCATGTTGTTTTGAGGTCCTCTTCTTTTGGAAATGATTGCATATTGCTTATAGTTATATAATATTGCATGTTTTTGTGAGTTAATTTGGTTGCAACACAGTTGTTCCGTCGAACTATATGCATAGATGGCTACTTCATACGGAATGCAAACTTAACATAAAATTAATAGGCCTATGCAACTTTAATTGACATCTAACTGTCATATGTACACTATTATTTTAACTGGTATTGCAGTGCATGACTGCCAATTGGTAGATGATATTCCGGTTGAGAAATTGCTGATCCACGACGTTCCTGTTGACATCATATGCACTCCCACCCAAGTCATATTCACCAATACAACCATCCCCAAGCCTCAAGGTTTGTGATTACTAGTTTTTACTCTCATAGTGCCAGTTTCTTTCATGGAGCTTGATTAAATGTAAATCAGTCGTGTCAAAGGCATTGACTATATAATAGCGGAAAGATTATTAGGGAGATGGAGCTCCATACAAGTGTGTCTTTTGAGCAAAATACTTGTACAGCTCTATACGTATTTTACATGCATGGAATTCTCTTCGCCCATAGGGATCTACTGGGACAAATTGTCTCCGGAGAAGCTTGGCCAAATTCGGATACTGAGAGAGCTGAAGAGAAGAATCGAACAAGAGACCGTACAGAAACTTCCTACTGGCCCATCAGAGAGACTACCCCCTACAGCTCAGAGGAGAAGGAAATGACTTTCTATTTGCTTTGTAATGCAAATTGGAAAAATGGACACAAGTATATTTATTTGTTTGTATTGATTTTGCTTTTGGCGTCTAAAAGGCCATTTGCTTATCGTGATCTTGGAAATACAACTTGGGTCTTCAATTATATATAAAGCAATCACGTGAGAATAATGGGGCTGCTGGAGTAGCTCAGTTGGTTAGAGTCGAAGGTTCAAGCCCTTCCTCTAGCGCTCTCTCTCTCCCCCCCCTTTTTTTTTCCCCAGATACTCCTTATTCACTATTAGCCTTTTTTCCCCCCCTTAAAATCTCCTATTTATTTATCAGTTCATTCCTCAAAATAATTCATTGACTAATCTCCTATTTATTTTTAGATTTAGTTTTTCTGTAATGAAGTAGACTATTGTTCCTGAAAAAAAAAATTATCTATAACAATATAAAATAACTATAGATTCATTCTATCTATAGATGATCATATAACGCATATTACAACACTTTTTTACTGATTTTTTATATGAAAATTATATTGGTAATTTAAAATAATATATAAAATGGAAAATACTATATAAAAAAAAATAATGCCCTCAAGGATGATTTCATAAACTAAGCACAAAATTTTATAAGCAATTAATCTAACAGCAATTAGTGTTTTGCTGGTGCTTCTCCTTAGTAAAAGACCTTTTGAGCATTTGAAATTAATTTAGAACAGGGAAAATTTGATCCGTCTTATATATTCAATCTCCTCAACTAATAAAAAAGTGGTATAATTTCAATTCTGACTCGTTAATCAATTAAATGATTTGTTTGACTTGACTCAATTATAATCTACTTGTAATTAATTTATTTTCACTCATGATTATGACTTTATATAATACAGATTATGAAAACTATTATTTTTATATATTTCACATACTTATTTATTTTATTTTTAATGAAATTTTTTAAAAAGATAAAAAAATAATATTAAATGACCCGACTTATTTATAATCTATTTAAATAATGATATAACCGAACTCAAATCATTTATAACTCACAAAATTTTTAATTGTTTATGACTTGCGATTTGATCTTGCCACATCTAGACACTCCTATAACAACGGAAGCAACCTGAAATTGATTGAAACCTGTACGTCTAATGTTAAATAATAGTCTCCCTAGCGGCACATTGTTGCATGTGTAGGGATCATTTCGAGTAATTCTGAAGGCTAGGGTTCATGAATCCACTTCAACTTGCACAACAATTCACATCAGAATTACACAAAATGAAAGTGAAAGTTACGGGAATTTCTTCTGTGTCTTTATACAGAACAAGTGCGAACCTTTTGATTTCTCCAAAGTAAAACTGAAGTACTGATGAAAACTGAAAAATTCGTGTGCAATCATAGTGAGTTTACATGGATTCACCTTTCTATATGTTGAAATGTATTCTCTGAGTAACTAAATCTCTAGAAACATAAACCTGGCCATAGGAAGAACAGAATGCGACTCTCTGTCACCTTCTGGATTGTCTAAGAATCATACGGTGAAAAAGAACAAACGCTTCACAGCACGAAACAAATGGAACAGTAGAGATGTCGGTAAGTTCTTAAATAGATTAACCATTTTACAACAATGTGCCTCCTATACCTTCATATAATTCTGTTAAGAGGTATTCTATCACCCTGACGAGGAAATCTTTCTATAGAAGATATCAACTGCGGCATCGTCATCCCCACCGAAACAATGATCTCTGCATCACAAAAAGGATAAACAAAAGAGGGTAAACATAAAAAAAAAACTTGCGAGGAAACTAGCTGACACGGTAAGGCACCAAAAAGATATTTATTCATTCAAATTTCTCATTTATGATAAATAAATGGATGCATATTTTGCAGGGTAGGTTATGCAATCTATGTACTGACAATGCAAATATTAAATATATATCTTGAAAGGAAAAATTATTTCAAAAATCAAAAAACATTTTAATGCAAATATAATACAATTCTTCCAAACCAGCAAAAGTTTCCAATGACTTCAAGATTATTGATTAATCTCAAAGACAATGAAGTATATGATTTTGTTATCGGCTTACCACAATTGCTCCTCTTAAATACTGAAGCTTTAGCTAACCAAATTCACCAAAATGGTAACGTAACGGGGTAGTTAGTGACAGAATGAACCCAGATTTCAGCGATGAAAAGTAATCAACACAGGCTGGAGCATCAATGTCTAGGGACCTTTTGTTTTCAAAATGTAAGTTTGAAAGAAATTTTGATTTGCAAAATCAAGTTAACAGAATCCGTACTTTTCTCTTGTAAATCAAAGAGGCATTTCCACCCGCACGAAGTTTTATATTTCGTGGAGTCCAATATTTGAACATGGTTTTTGCATTAATTAAATTGGAAGACATAAAATTATCATTTTCACACCATCAAAGAGAAATAAGTGAAAAAGATAATTTTTCCTGCAAATTTTAGGAGCTTAATAGCTAAAAATGCAGCTAATATTGTGAATGAAAGTCAGAATGACAAAAGCATACCTATGCCTTCTCGAATAGACAAGTTTGGTCGTATAATCTCCTCAGATTTGACCAGAAATACATCACCAATGTACAGATGGTTTGTTGGGACATAAACACTGCATAACTCTTCATCTCCATTTTCTCTCTGGAATTAACCAAACATAAACATATTGTTGAAAAGAAACTCCAAGAGACTTAATACTAAACTTTGTATCAAAATTACCTACAACATGACATCCATTTTTTAAATCTATTTTGTTCAGTTTAACCACCATGAAAAACAATTGTTTATTAAACATGACCAGTTCATCAAGTGGTGCAAAAATTTCTTATCAATAGAAAAACTCAAAAACAAAATTTATTTAAGTTGTCACCATTCATTACAGATAAGTATAGAAGATAACTTCGCACTTCCAGGAATGTGGCTCCATTAACATGACTATCTTTTTGGAAGAAATTATTCTTGAAAAGAAAAAATATTACAGCCTTTAATCCTTTCATGTTTCCACTCGTAATTGTGGCAAGCAGATACCTCTTTTACTGCAATCCAGCAGTTTCTGCCTTTTGGCAGCATATTTAAGTAAATTACGAATATTTAAGTTAAAGAAGTTACATTCACCTGAAGGACAACGGATGATGTGATAAAACCAAATGCATATTCACCATGACGAGGATGACGGATAATTGCTACCTCTTTGAAGGCAGTCGTATTTTGGTCTACAAGAGAATGGGCATTAGTTATAAAGTGAGAGGATGATGTGGAAATTCAAACCATTAACTAACTGATCAGTTCTACACACAGCTTTTGGAATTGTGAGATGTGCAACAGCAACAAATTACTGAATAAAAAAAAATGTACCTGAATTATGATCAAAACAAGCAATTTGATAGCAATTCAGGTAAATTGATTCAAATCTATCAATTCAGTCTATTCTTCTCTATTGAGAATCTAGGACCCTATCACTTCAAACTTAGAATTAACGTCAATTTCAATATATATATATATAGTTTATAACCCTACTTTAGGTGTAGCTCTTCTACTTATCACTCTTTTACCTCTCTTCTTCTTCTTCTTCCTTTTTTTTTTTCAGTTAGCTACCATTATCAAGTTATGGCATTTCATAATTAGTACACCTATGCACTCTAACTATTAATTCAATCCATTATCTTTCATTTACTATGATGTATTACTTTTATTTAATTTTACAAGTTTATATCATTTTTACTATTGAATTTAGTTCTCCATTCACAAAATGAGGATTTTGTTATTGGTTCAACAAATGTGGTTTTATGTCACATGCTTATACAACTAATCCAAAAGGACAAACACGTGACACATGTTTACATAATTTGCCGATCAAAGGTTTTTCCTTGTATCGAGAAAATACTTCGGTAAAATTTGACACCTAATGCATTCTTGTCCAAACCTAAAGAAGGGTCCATTTGGTGCTCAAACACAAAAGATGCATAAGAATGAGTTTTCATCTAACTTTCAAATCTCTGTGTACAGCAATTCTATGAAACTGTCATGCTCTCACAATACCAAGCAAATCAAGTTCATTTAAATAAACTAACTTCAACTTTTCAGGCAGTTGCAGGATTTAGACATACAAGATTTGGTTACAACTGTTTTATTTTAAGACTTGTGAAAAAGAAAATTAAAACTCAGGATAATTCTTGTAGCAATTCATGCTACATATAATGCTCAGTGTATACTTACATCTGTAGTTAACAGCCTAAACCTAAATGCAAAATATGTAATACAGAAGCAACCAATTAAAAATACAAAGGATAGGGGGGACTAATCAATCACAGCAGCAAGAACAAAGATAATAAGCAAGTATTACAAGAGAAAGGGAACCAAATGCTCATTAAATATTAAAAGGTGATGGTTTCTGCTGACGCCAGTACAAAGTGGTCTCCTGTAACAGAGATACTACTTTTTTTTTTTTTTAACTTCCATCTACAAAGGACAGAAACAAGAACCAGTATAATAAAATAAGACGAATACTTCCAAAAGACAAAATAGTTAAGCGCCCGTTGGATGAGCTGTGATATGATATCTCCCCTCGCAAGCAAACAGTCAATTCCCTGGTAGCATAAAATTCATACATGTAGTGATGATCATACTCAGCAAAATTTCTTGTTAGACTCCTACTCCTGACCTTAATTTGCTTACTTCCAATAACAGAAACTTATTAAGATTCTTGCTTCAACCTCACTTCGAGAGGCTCTTTTGAAGCACAAACTGATTTAGTTCTAACATGAGCCATCTGTATGCAACCACTTTCACCATAATTGTTCAGCAAGACCCGAAAACTCCCACTCAATGGAAATAAAATAAGTTAAAAACATCGTCAGTGATAATGCACAATTCTCTATATAATGATGGTTTATAGATTCTTCAGCTCTCTACAGTTAGTGTTTTGGGAAGGCTTTGAAATCAAAAAGTAATAAAAAAAGGACTAGATTGATGCAAATAGTACTTTTCTATGAAAAAACTACACACACGAGTAATCTAAAGCATCTGCGACTGCATTCAATATCAAGAAAAATGGCAATTGATAGTATTATCACACCGTTGTTTTTCCTTGCAGCAAGAACATGAACTAAAAAAAGAAAGCGTTAAAGAATTACCTGGAGAAATGGCAGCACTAATCTGTTTGGAGGCCGAATAAATGTGCTTCATAAATGGCATTCTCTTTATAAACCATTCTCCAATCCAAAAAACAGTGGCACCCAACCATGATGAAGCAAATATACCAATGAAGAATATAAAAAGCAATGAAGTAATAAATCCAAGGCCTGAATCAGAATATACAGATCAGAAAGCCTCAATCACCAATCCACCATGCTAATTAAAATCAGAAAAGCCGAATAACAGAACTACTCAATCTAACAAAAAAAAGAGAAAAAAAAAGGGTTCTTCATAGTAATTACCAAATATGTCGATGCCAAGTTGAGCATATATTGGACTGAAGAAACCATCAACAAACTGGATAAACCACCATGTTACCAGAAAGGTAACAGCAACTGGAAACAGAACGACGCTGCAAATTTTTTACCATTTCCAATAGGTTATGTTTTAACAGGAAATCAATGGAAAGAAAGAAAAAGAAAAAGAGAACTCTTACTAAGCTTATTACCATCCAGTCATGAACTTCTTTGAAACCCAACTTTGAAGAACAGCATAACAAGCCTGTTTAAATAAAATAAGAGATCTATTAATTTAGAGGATTTGGCAAAGAAACAGAGCAAATCATCAGAAACGTATGCTAACCTTGCGAGTAGAAGAATTGGGGGAACTAGGAGGAGATTTTGGAGCATCATCAGGATCGGAGTCGTGATGAGTCAACCCTTGACTAAGTGAAATCGACGTCGATTCCTTGTTTTCCGCCATTTTTCATTTACTAAATTTTTTGAATTTCGGTTGTAGTAGTCGTCGCCGTCGTTTCTTCTTCCTTCCTTGTGCGATGGTTTTGCTATGCAGAAGACTTTCAAACTCCCGTGCAGTTAGGAGACGGGAGTAGTCGTATTCCGCGTCTGGAATAGAACAGATTGTAAGCTGATTTAACTGAACTAGGAAAAAACGTTAAGATTAAAGTATTGTAAATTTTTTTTAAAACGGTATTGTTTTGGTAAAAAAATATGGACCGACATAGACGGATTAATCCATTACAATCGGATTCTTGAAAATAAAAATCCTAATTAATTCATTATTAAACAGAGCTAATCGATTAATTATTAATTATTAATTAATTAATTAACTTTTAAAAAAATTATTATATACAATTATTTAAACATAGAAAAAAAATATTCATTAATCCAAAGTTTAAATATAAATATATACATTTTAAATATAAAAATAAAATTTATAAATAAAACAATTTATAAATTAAAATACAAATCATAAAAATCCTTAATATCAATGCACTAAAACAAAATTTCATCACTGCTTAGTTGTTAGGACAATTTTTTATGAAATAAGATAACTCTATGAGATAATAAAAAAGGAATAATATATTCATAGGTCCTTCCACTTTTCGACTTTTGCTATTAAGCCCCTGTACATTTCTTTAGGAATATTAAACTTTAGTTCATTTATTTTGTAATGCCCCATAAGCATGACGTAGAATAAAACAGTAAAATAATTAATCTGTAGGCATGCATGAAAAAATAAATATATTAAAATTTTGATTTTTTTCTAAAATGTGACTTAATTGCATAAAATGATTTTTGTGAGGACTATACGAGAAATTTGGTTAGGAGCCCAAGCATATCATTGGATTGGACTCCGGTGGTTTAATCCTAGCCACTGATCCATGGGGTATAAATAGCCAAATTCTGCTACAATTAAGAAAAAAAAAATGTATGTTCTTTTCTTCTTCCATTTTTTTACAAGTTACAGTGACATTTTTTAGCATAATAATTAGTAAGGTAATACATCAAACTATGATTTAACATAAGCATTTGCTTATTTTTCTACATCTGAATGGTGTTCTTGTGTGTGTACTTGCATTTCTTATTGCTTCTCGATAGAAAAGAAGAAGGGGAAAAAGGAGGTTAAGAAGAAAAAAGCAAAGGGAAAGGCTATTGCGGAAGCTTAGACGAGTTTGCACCATTGCGTTCTGCTTAAAACAGTATGTGCACAGGTAAATTTGCGTTTTTTCTTTTGATTTTCTGCTTAATTTAAGTTTTAGGTTTTCTGTTGAAATTTAGAAATTTTTGATAAAATTTGGTGAAATTGGTGTGTAATTACTTGTGTAATCTATTGAAAAATGTGTTAGAATTCATTTGCATTGAGTTACAGTTGATTAGGAAGTGAAACGATGTAATTTGGAGTTGAATTAAACAAGTTTTGTTGCTAATTTTCGTAAAGTTTTACATTCAGGCCTCACAATCGTGACCCTTTGGGTCTCACGGCCGCTAGCCTATCGCGATATGTGAGTGGTGGGGGCCTTTTAAGGGTCCTCATTACTATGACCCCCTCCGAACTTATATTTTAATTTGATTTCATTTCTAAATTGCAATGTTTTTTCAAGGCTTGTTATTAATACACTTTAACCAATGATTTGAGGAACTTTTGGGATAATTGATGCATGAGTTTTGGCACTTTTGACGCATGATTGTGAGTTCTATAATGATTTTGAAATGAAAAATATACTATGAAACTTAACTAAAATCGAATTGAAAATCGGAACAAAAATTACTGAATAAATGTTGAGATGAGCTATGATCAGTAGATTAAGCTATTCTAAATTTTGGCATGATATTACAAAGTGATAAATTAAATGTGATAAGATGTCACAAGTGTACATTGAATTTGAGGCAAATAAACGACATATGACTTGTGAATTTATGGATAAAATAAGGCTTTTAAAGCTCCAATATGGGTGTTATGAGTTAAATATGGAAAGAATGATCATGTGAGCAAATGATATGACATTAGGAACGAAATGAATAATACCCGTGTATGGCTAGATTATTGATAGCATTGGGATAGATTGGCATGCTAATGGGGGATTTGTTTAATAGTACTACATCTATATCATGTGATATTTCAGGTATAGTCACATAAGCCTAATTGGGTGCTATACAACATGTGTGGCTCTTTAGAGCAATTGTGATATGCGAGTACGGACGTGTAAGCCTCGCTGGGTATTGTACATTATTTTATGAGCTGACCTTTATGTGTTATTATGAGTATGAATGTGTAAGCTCCATTGGGTATAATATATATGTGTGATTACCTGTTATCCGGTCTACCTTAGTCAAGATGGACATTGGGCTAAATTAACTAAATTTAATTAATTTAAACGAAATCAACTTAACCTATCCTAATGAGTTAAACATTAAATTTATGTATGAGATTTGGAATGAGAAATCAATTAACACTAATGAGCTTCATATGTAAGAAAATGATGACTTGTGATGAACATGAGAATGGTATGATTGAATTATGAGTATATGCATGTATACCCCCCATTTGAGATCGACCCTGAAGGTAAGTTCAGGTAAAAGCATGCAAGTTTATGTGTGTTGCCTTTAATTTATTAATGGTTTTGAGATATCTGTGTATATGTGTTTATGATGTAAAAGTGGTGAGGTAAACCAATGTTGTTTATACACTACTAAGCATTTTGCTTAGCGTATTGGTTTTCTACGCACAGGTTATAAATGAGCTTCTACAGAGGAGGCAATTCATGTGGGACTCTATAGCTGGTCATGGAGCATTCATTTCACTTGTTCATTTGTTTTAACAACCTATCTAGCACATTTAGCTTATGTTCAATCTTTCTATTATAAACCTTATTAAAGGATTTTTTTTATTAGACTTTTAGATGTAAACATTAGTTTGGATTTTTGTTTATCATTTTAAGTTGAGACTTCTTATCTTGCTTTAATTAATGAGTTTTGAATTACAAATATGATGAACATGTAAATGAGTAGGGATATGAATGTGTTATGAGATATTATACATAGGTTTATATGGAATGTGTGTGACGAAAGCATTTAGAAGGTGTCTAGTGCCTAAGGCACATAATATGGCACTCTTCCCTCTAGTGACTCCGATCATCAGGAGGAGGGGCATCACATTTGGTGCTATAAGAGCTAGGTTTAGGCAATTCTAGGTTAAGCAATTGGATTAGGCTACATTAGACGTAGGGTAGTATGTCTACTATATGTATAAATACATTTGAGTGAATGAGGTATGCATATCATTGCATTTGATGTGCATGTCATGAGATAAGATGCAGTCCACTCTGTAAGTTGCTCCTGATAGTCAAGAATTTTTAGAGGCACTAATTGTAGCACCCTTTACCCTTACTAACTGAAACGGACAGGGTGTGCTACTTCTCGTTAAGGTCATCCATCTTAGGATTTTTCCAAGAGCTTTTCATTTAACTCTTACATCCTTTGACCTTATTTGACTACCTGTGTCGTTAGATTTAATATGATTAATTATTTATTAATTATTGTTTATTTCTAACCTATCAGCCTCACTGTCAGGCATTATTAGACAGTTAAGAAAAATCGGGCAGCGTAACGGCTGCCCTGTTATTTATCCTCAATTTAATCCTGCAAATAAACACACTTCTATAATTTACATCTAACCCTACACACCATTGGACCCTCTGGTCCTCCAAATCACAGTCAACCACATCACATCAAAGTCACTAATAGTTCACAGGGTCAGAGACCCATTAGCACGCATTTATGCTAAAATAAACATTCATATCACACAACTATTCAATTATATTTTACTTAAAGTATCTCCAGTACTGTGTATGAGTCCCATACCCCACACTACATATATATATGAGTGCAATTTCTATTACATTACTTAAGTAGGAAAACAAAAATACCAAAATATACTGTGATAGCTACACTGCTGAAGATGTCTGATACTAGTCAGTCCTCTATTTACAGCCTGCGCATCGGAACACCGACACGCTGAGTATGAAACTCAGTGGTGGAATAATTCAAATAAATTATGTCACTTATGCAAACATGCAATAAGACATACAACATAAATGTACTCATGACTTATAACTAATTGACAACCTATTCGGATATTTTCCCTTAATTACCTTTCTGTAAAGTTCAGAAACTCTGTTTATTACTGTAATTTAGTTCATTAATTTATAGGCCTATGACAGACTGTTTACACTTTAAGACACTAGACAATGGGATCTAAAGTGTGCAATGGCCCACCGGGGGGCCTAGGTAGTTGCACCTACCTTACCACTGTAGCAGGAGTTGTAGCAGATAAGGGGACAGTTTGTAAACTAACCCCCTGTCTGCACAACAAGACAAATAACAACTGTAGTGGGTATTTGAGAAATATCCATAGACTACTCCCAAGATCCACAATAATAGCCTG
>CANXYI012241559.1:0-14823 GCA_948208565.1 Hura crepitans | reverse complement strand
ACATAACCTATCAAAAAAGTATAGGCATCCATATGCCTTAACCTCAAATTCAGGAGTCTTCCCCTCTTTGACTTTACTCATTATCTGCACCCGTTGTTCATCTTACATTTGTGCTTCCTTCACTTCTTTTTTAAGTTTAGGTTTCACCTATAATTCAGCTATAATTGTATCCTTTTTAGTATAATTTATTTTGGCATTCATAGCCTCATAGCATCTACGAACTTTTAACTTAAGGCATCAGCCACCACATTACCCTTTCCTAGGTGTTATTCAATTAAGCAATCATAATCTTTTATCAACTCCATCTAATGGTTTTTTATAAGGAGATGCTTCAAACTCTTATGATCAATATAGATATTACACCTCTTGCCATATAAATAGTTCCTCCATACCTTAAGTGCACACACAATGGCAACTAATTCCAAATCATATGTTAGATGGTTCCTATTATGTGGCTTTAATTGCCTTAAAGCATAAGCTATCACTTTTCCTTCTAGTATCAAGACACACCTAAATCCATTGAGGGATACATCACTGCAGATCATAAAGTCCTTTCCTTGCTCGGGTTGAGTGAGAATAGGGGCTTCTATTAACATCATTTTTAGCTTGTCAAAGCTTGCTTGACATTTATCATTCAACACAAACTTTACCTTTTTCCACAATAATCTAGTTAATAGAGCTGCAATCATTGAGAACCCTTTCATAAATCTTCTAAAATACCCAACCAATCCTAGGAAGCTTCATATCTCTATCACATTTCTTAGAGGTTTCCACTCCAGTACAACTTTCACCTTGTTTGCATTTACCCTGATGCCTTTTACTAATGCAATATGACCTAAAATGGCTACTTCATTTAGCCAAAACTCACACTTGTTTAACTTAGCATACAATTGTTTTTCTCTCAGTGTCTACAACATAATTCTCAAATGTTGCTAATATTTTGCTCGATTCTTAGAATACACTAGAATGTCATCAATAAACACCATAACAAATTAGTCTAGATAAGACTTGAAGCTCTTGTTCATTAGATCTATGAAAGCTATAGAGGCATTAGTGAGCCTAAATGGCATCACTAAGAAATCATAATGGCCTTATCTAGTTCAAAAAGTAGTTTTTGAAATATCGGATTCCTTAATTTGCAACTGGTGATACCCTAATCTCATATCTATTTTAGAGAACACACTGGCGCCATGAAGTTGCAAAAAAGATTATCAATCTTAGGTAATGGATATTTTTTCTTGCCCTTCACCCTATTTGGCTACTTATAATCAATGCACAGTTGAAAAATCCCATCTTTCTTTTTCATAATGAATAATGGGGCTCCCTACTGTGAAGTACTCGACCTAATAACGCCTTTATCTTGTAATTCCTAAAACTATACCTTCAATTCCTTCAATTCCTTCAATTCTATAGGTTCCATCCGATACTGAGTGATAGATATGGGAGAAATACCTAGATACACCTCAATCTCAAAATCTAGCACTCTCTATGGTGGCAACCCTGATAACTCATCTAAGAATACATTAGAGAATTCTAACACTATAGGTATTAGGTCAAGACTCGATGTTGGGTTATTGTTGTCAACTATATAATCTAAATAAGCTTCACTTCCTTTTTGGATCAGTCACCTCACTATTACAAATGAAATGGTATTAGGCAAGGAATCTCTTTCACCAACAACTTTCACCTTATATCCCTTGGCTATCCTAAGGGTAAGTCTTTTCCACTCACAATCAACCATTACCCATGTTCAGAAAACCTATCCATACACAAGATAATATCAATTTCAATAAAAAGAAGTTCAATAAGGTTATCTAGGAACACTTGATCTTAGATTACTAGAGGATAGTGTCTATATACTCTATTCATTATAGCATTATGTCTAATTGGATTACTTACCAAGATATCTATGTCTATGGGTTTAGATTCTAATCACTTATTTTTTGCTTGTGTAATGTAAATCTACGAATGTGTAAATCATAGATCTATCAATACCAAAAGAGGTATATCAAATAAAGAGAATGTACTAGCAATCACATGTAGTGCCTTAGCTTTCTCGATAGCTCGAATTGCATACTGATGAGCTAGTGCTCATATCTCTAATCTAGTCCTCTAACTAAAGCCTAGCTTGTCACTTTTGTTCTCTTTTTGCCTTCTATTAGGTGTTAGGAAGGAAGTTTATAACTTAGTAGCATCAGATTGCTTTTTCGGGCAATCCCTCTAGTTATGGTCCATCGAGCCATAAAAAGAAACACTCTCCCTATCTCAATTACCAACATACCCCCTATTGTGTCCTATTGCACGTCGAACATATTGGAGGTGCACTCCTGGTAGTAGATATAAGGACACTAGAGGTTTGCTATAGAGGTCGAAGCCTTCATTCAGAAACTTAACTTGATCTCTATAACTAGCCCTATTTCTATGACTAATGTGTGGCTTGGGACTCATTATACTTCTTTCCTACACCAAGTACTAAACTTATTTGGCCTATAGTGAAAGGCCGTTTTTTCTAAAATAACTCGCTGTTCTCTTTTACCATCTCTTCCATGCCATACGCTGCTAACACTAAGGTAGAAAACTCTTTGATCTTCATGGTGGCTATATGTATTCTCAACTCTAAGTTGAGGCCCTTTTTGACTTACATCTTTCCTCTTTAGTAGTCTCAAGCTTTTTTGCATACTAACACAGTTTAGCAAAGACCTTTCCATACTTTGATACAAATCTCTGTCCCTATTTTAAATCTAGGAACTCCTGCCTCTTCTTATCTAGGTATGTCTTAGATATGTACCTCTTCCTAAACACTAGAAGGAAAAAGTCCCATATAAGGCCAGCTGCAGCTTTCTCCTTCGAGTCATATCCCACTAATGGAAAATCTCTTCTTAAACCAGTGAGGTGGCACACTTCAGATTCCTCAAGAGTATATTCAAGTTGCTCTATAATCTTGATGGTCTACTTTAGACAATACTTAGCCCTAGTAGCATTATCTTCAACTATTCCTACAAAATCTAGGACCCCTATCTTCTTTACCCTTTCTAAGTACATCTTCTGTAGCACTGGAGGCTGAGCTAGAGTTGGTGGTTATGGTGGTTGAGCAGCAGCCATAGTTGTGTGTCTGAGCAAATCTATAATCTGTTGTAATAGCTACACTCACCTTTAGCCTATGTATAGTTGGTAGAGCAAAGCTCGCAACCTTTTCCTTGATTTTTTGTAAGGTATACTCACTCATTGCACTTTACAATAAAAGAACAGACAACTAGCCTTATACAATGTAGCTTTATAAAATATAGAACCCTATATCGTGGCACTCATGTATACTAGGCCTAGAAATGCCTGAACCTGCTTTTATGCCACCTAATGTAACACCCTTTACCTAATTCTTGAAGGAACTAGACTGCACCTGACTACTTTATAACTTATTTATCTGACCTATATCTAGTTTACAAAAATTTTAGTAGCATAGTGGTTGCTTAAGTGAAAAACCAAAATTTTAAACCTATTAAAAGGCACTACTATATAATCAAGTATCCATCCATCACATCTTTGACCCATCTGGTCCTCTAAGTATCATCCCTACCATAACACAAAGAAAATAGTGTCCCAGACCCATAGCATGCAAGATCACATAGACAGTGATATATATAATACACACAAAAAAATGTACCAATATTTATTTTAACACAAACCAAAATATAAAGATGTACATGTTTAGTCCTATTATCATTCTAGGCCCAACCCTTTATATATACATGAGTGCCTAACAACATACATAAAATGTACAAAAACTATACCCTCAGCTTGTGATAGCTAAACTATAGGTTTTGAGGTTGCTTAGCCCCTTACTATCTCCTACCTTCACATTAGAACATCGATATGCTAAGTATAAACTCAGTAGTGAATCCAAGGCAATATATATGTCTAATGATGAACCATCATGCAGAAATGCATATCATGTAACTGCAATAATCATACAAGTTTAGTTAATTACAATTATGCCCTTACCAATCTATTCCTTTACTTATCCTATGTCTTTTATAACTTGTCCAAATATTCAATGTTATACCATTCATTATTCAAGAATTATACTAGCCAAGTTATATAAAAGGTATTAGTATTATATTAATCATGTATATACATTTTTACACTTTTCAGGCTAATACTAGAAAGACTACACTTTTAGATAGTAGATAGTGGGATCCAAATTTTGCAGTGGCCTATATTATGGACCTTAATAGCTGAACCCACATAACTCCACCTGATAGCAAGGATCAATTCATGAGAAACTCCCAAATCTGTGTGGCAGGGATCAATTTTGGTAGACCTTTCAGTAATAGGGATAGTAGGGATTAGCCCTATGGGACCTCCCAAATCCATAATAAAGTGGGCAAGTAAAGATCAGCCCATATTGACCTCCTAATACCTAGGTGTGCAGGGCGCTTTATTAGAACCTCAATGGCTACACCCGCCATCAATCATAATAGGTAGTGGCCTAGAAGGAACAACCCTTAGAAATTGCTAATTCCCTAGTTAACTGATCAATCTATCTAGAGGGTGTCTAACTAATATGGGCCAATTCTAATTACCAATTTTATTGACAAAGTTATAGGTCATTTGTTAACAATCACAATATGGTTTATAGCTGCCACCATTATGTTTTCATCTTCAGTGTTGCACACATAACTATTACTATACATTTTACCTTTTGTGTCAATATTCATTTGGTCATTTGTAAGGCCTCAATTCTCTAACCATTGTTATCACACAATTGATCACAATTGTGTCAATGTTATATATCATTATCATCCTAATTTTTAAACTTTTATTACGGGTACTGTTACCATTTATCAAGGTCTCATTTATCTACATCATTTCATATCATTTAATTTCATACACTTAACCAGTTCAAGCTTTATTCTTACCATCATTAATACTCATGATGACACATGATATACACACTTCAGACCTTAACACATTTAGGTCTTGTCATCCCTCACTATTCATCATTATTTCCTTTTCAAATTATCACATTTACAAATATCATTTATGCTCACATTTTAGCCTAATAGCATTACCATTACTCATGTAACAACCATAAAACACTTTTTCATGAACAGTACCTGCAAGGCATGAATAGTGACTCCTAGGGAACTGAGACCCACAATGATAGTTAGAAAAGGGAGTACTAGTAATAAAACTTTGATAGCCCAAAAAATGAGGAAAATGAATTAATTAAAACTTTTAGCATAACTAATTAATCATTTTGGATTACTAACTAGTGAATAGTGACCTTAAATGAGTTTGTGCTAGGAAAGCTTCAAGATGTGCTTAGATGGCCCTGAAAATACCATACCCTAAAGGTCAAAAATTCCAATGAGTTAATTAGTGAAGGAATTTTAATATTTTAAGGTCGTTTGATATTTATTTGACATTTTTAGATTTCATGGGTGAATAATAACCATAATTGTCATTAGAGTTTTGACTTGAAATTTTAGGGGCCCTTAATAGGCATTATTAAGGATTTATGGTAGTAAAATAATTATTTTTTAAGGTTTAGAAAAAATATTTTAAATTTTCAAAATTTTATAAAAAAATTGGATTAAAACGGGCCATTGAATTGACATGTGGCACAATCTGAGCCATCCAACTTCTGAATATAAAAGCCTTTTACACATGTGGGAGTGGCATATATGTAAAAGAGCTCATCTTTTTCCACCTCGACTTCTAAGCCGATGCCTTTCTCTATAGTCCTCCATCATTTTTTTCCTTTATTTCTCTCTCCCCACACACCTAAACACCTCAATCATTATATGGTTCTTAACACCCAAGATCCCATAAAGCCTCTCCAAGTGACAGAATTGAGATAGAGAGGCCAAAAAGTGAGATTTTGAGATGGGGTGAATAATGCCATTTTCTTAGTGTAAGTGATTTTCTCTCACTTCTTATTTTTATTTTAGGTAGTATTATGTGTTCTAAGAATAACCATAGTGATAGATTTTGGTTTAGAGTTGTATAGACTTTTTTGGAATTTTTCTAAGCTCTATGTGTGTATGTTTCAAGTTAAGGAAAGGAAATGGTGAGAGAAGGCCATTCAAAAGAGTAAAGTATTGAATAAGGGTGTTCTCACACCCTAGGTATTTGAATTTAATGTAATTAATGTGTGCCATGATGTGTGTGCATGTAAGTGTGCATATGAGTGTGCATGGAATCATGGATTATGTGTATGGGTGCATGTTTGGTGGAAATTAGTCATGTGATTATGTTGGCATAATGGAATAAAGCCTATGTGAATGAGTTATATGAAAGAAATACACACACATGTATATGTTCTTATAGTAGTTGAATGGTGGGCATGATGCCCATGAAATGTGCATGTGTGTATGGCATGGATGGGGAATGAACTTAAGCTAGAAATTTGACATATAAAGTGCTTATGATGTGAAATTGAGGAAAGGGAATAATGTATGATAGATATAGGTGGTAAATGGTAAAATGAGGTAATATGTGTTATTTATGTAATGTGACACCCCTACTAGATTCCTGAAGAAACCCAATAAGCAGTAGACTTTCTGCTAGGTCACCTATCCTTAACTTCTCTAATAGTTATTCATTTAACTTTTACTTATTATGTACTATATATTTCTATCTGATTCCAATTGTAGTTCTATCTATTCCTATAGTCTACTTAGGATCATACCAATATGTTCATGTCAATATAGTGTAATTTCAAATTAGTAATATTTTTTCAAAAATCTAGCAGCATAACAGTTGCTCAGGTCACTAACCCAAAAATTTTCAACCTATAAAACACTTTTATAATAGATTATCACATCTCCTAGACCCTTTTGGTCCTCCAAATATCATCCTAAAATCATTCATTTATTAAATAACAATATAAACCTTAGGCCACAATCAAGAAAAACACCACATTAAGCCTTAGGCTCATAATCATCAACATAAGCCATACATTCACAAAAGGATTAACAACTGATTAATTACAACATAGTCTATATTTATAAAATTACATATTGTGTCCCTTATATACATAACATCCTTTTCCTATCTACGTACTTAAAGTGCAAAACTATACAAATATACATTAACAACCTTTTTCAGGAATGACCTTTGAACTTCGCTGTATGCTTTATGATGCTACGTCCTTATTTTTGTTACCTTCGCATCGAAATAGGTATGCCAAGTATATAATATACTCAGTGGTGAATTTAAGCATTTAATGTATGTCTAGTAATCTAATCATGCATAATTAATCATATTCTTATCTTGTTCTAATCTTCTGGTACAACCTAGATTGCTAACATACATAAATTACCAATTTGCCCACAGTGGTGTTTCTACCCATAAATCATCCCATTAACCATTTTAACTCATGTAAATTATAGTTTTAAGATCATTATTACTAATTACATGCATAGTCTTTAATAATTAAGGCAGTAAACACTATCCATGTAAAATTATCAAAATACCCTTATATTATATTTCAATGTCTCTAGTAAGTTATACTGTTGTTATTTAATTTACTTCAGCTAGCCGGTCTAGAAAGGTCACACTGACAGACACTAGATCTAGAGGGAAATAAATTAGTGCAATGGTCCACATTTTAGACCCTAACCGCTGCACCGGCCTAATTAAGTCGTATCACCCTAGGTATAGATAACAAGGTGTGGTCTACCCAGCAAACTAGTCTATCCAACAGACTAGTACAGTCACCCTTTAAGACCTTCACTGCTATACTAGAATTATTTTAAAAAATTGTGATAAGGTGGTTGTGTCTACCCAGTAGACTGGTCTATCCAATAGACTAGTGCAGTGGCCCTTCGGGACCTACACCACTACATCGGCAAAAATCAAATCTAGTATCAAGTGGTAAGGATAGAAAGTTGTCTGTTCAATAGACTAGTATAGTGGCCCCAATAGGGACCTTCACTAGTGTACCGACCCTATCTAAAAGATAGACAATGTAGTAGGTGCTAAAAATCCCTAAGTTGACTGGTCAACCCATCAATGGGTGTCTATCTAATAGGCCATCTATCCTCAATTTGTGTCCATTTCTTTACTGATTAACTTTTTATAATTTTATTAAGTCAAAAATAGACAATTATAATTTTATGGCATTGTTAAAATTTAGCCCGATCTAGTATGGCCACAAAAAGGCTGTACCGGGTGAATTCTCAAGGATGTAATTGTGAATAATTATGGTATATTATGCTAGACTTTATTTCATAAGTATTTCTTAATTATATGCCATTTACTATACCGTGGTATCATTAATTTAGGTAGTGGTCATTTTAGGACAATTATAGGTCATTGCAGCAAGTTTTCACTAAGCATTCTAATTTCATTTCTCAGTCATTTTCTATATAGTTTTCAACATTATTATCATCTGGTTTATAGGCCCTAAGCCAACCAATCATAGGCCATTTATATGCTAAAAATTTGTTCAAAATGCCATTACATTTAATTACAAGACATAGCCCTCAAAGGCACGTAATATGAACATGTTTTTCATTTACAAGCTATAGCGATTATAGGCAATTATAAGCCACTTTTCTTGTCCCTTTTCTAGCCAAGTTAAGTTCATTATTCATGCCATTATTAACCCCATTTTATGTTAGTTTTAATCATATACATTGCCCTTAAGTCATGCTAACTAATTAAACTAATCATGCTCTTAAGATCATGATTCATTACATATAATGTTGTACACATGTTATTCATATTTCCATGCCATTATCCTTTAGCTAGCTCTCAGATACAACTAGCCATTAGCCTTAATCATGTAGTTTCATGGTGTTTATCACACAATCACCCATTTATCCATAACCTAAATACACTTACACACATACCTTTACATTTTCATGCCATTTAACATAGCAAAAGCCCATTGTATGTCTCGGCTGCAATTAGACTTCCATGCCTCTATGCATTGTTCAAGCTTATTACATGCCATATCATTAATTCATACATCATAGGCCTAATACACATATATTATCAACCTCAAACACTACTTAGGAACATAATAAGCAAGCCATACACATTTACAAGCATGAGACAAGCTCTCGATTACATATATACCTTATGCCAATCAAGTATTTTTCCATTTTTTTACAAGTAATTCCATCACATATCAACTTTACAACCACCAATTTATACATCAAACTTCATAAGCACATCTTAACCTACTTGCACATCTCTCGACCAACTACAAGTTTAACATTAACATTACTTCTTTCTATCCAATAACCATACAATCCACATTCTATTAAGTCATATACTATAAGTCTTCAATGACACTACCTATTTAAGCTCATTTATATGTTTAAACCATCCCTAAACTAAAAGAGAAGCTACTAAAATTAAAGGGCATGAAGTGAATACTTAAATTCACTTACCTCAGACTTAAGTAAAGGAAGATTCCACACTTTAAGCTTACCAAAACCACACTTTTAGCCTACCACAATATATTTCTCCTCCCTTCTTCAAGCTTCTATTTGCCACAATTCACCTTAAAAGCCATTCAAATCTATCCCCACATATGTTAGGCATCTTACACACCCCAATTCCAACAAGAAAATTTTAGAGAAAACCCAAGAAAACACAAAAGAGCTCACCTTAACTCCTTGCTAGAATGGCCTCTGACTAGCAAACTTTGAGGATTTTTAAATTCTTGTTAAAGACTTATTTTTCTATAATTCTTCTTCCTCTAGCTCCTTAACATATCAAATTGAATTTAAGAAAGAAAAAACTTGCAAAAATAGGTTGAAGATGAGAGTGAAAATAGGGGGGAAAAGCTAAAAATGGTGTCAATTCAGGGAAAAAGGGGAAAATTTTCCTTTAATTTAGTGGAAAAATCCACTTATCAATAACCATATACATTTGGCATGGCCCTTAGGCTAGTTGTTAAGGTATAGGTAGGTTCTATAGCCACTCAAGCCATCCCGAAATGGCTCTATTTTTTTGGAAAACTTTAAAAATTCACCAGAACTCACATAGACCTTAAAAAATTACATCAATTTTTTTAAATTTCATATTTTAATCCTCTATGCATGCTCATAAATTTTTGCAGCCAAATTCCATTGATAGGATAGTTTTCAGACTAACTCAATTTACATGGCAACCTTAAAAATTATGAGAAATTGCAAATGACCTTAGAATTTAGAAATTCTTTCACCAATGGACTCAGTGGAATTTTTTAGCAAGGTCTGATACTTTTGAGTTTGTTCAGGCACATCTCGGATCATTCCAAGCTAGAAAAATTTTTATTACCCGGAGGGGTAGCTTACAGTTCGACGTGAATTATTGGTTCTACTAAAATTTTAAATTTTACCCTTTTCATCAATTTTAAGCCCCTCGAAGTTTCATGACTAGTGTTGTTGTCTAAATTTATGTGCAAGTGAATTGGCACCCTGAGCACACTTCTCAAACCTAGTGGCATTATTCACAGAGCCTCAGAACACGGGCATTATAGTTCTTCCACTCTTAAGAAAATTTTCTCCTCAAAATTACTTGGAGAAAATAAGCGAGGATACTGGGCTTCTCCTAGGTAGCTTTTGTAGTATTATGGTATCTCCATAGCACTTTAACTACTGGTATGGACTTATTTTGTAACTACTTCACTTCTTGCATCAAAATCTGAACAAGTTCCTCTTTATAACTCAGATCCGACTTTACTTCAATATCTTCTATCGAAATCACATGTGATAAATCCAATCTATACCTTATAAGCATAGAAACATGGAGAACATCGTGTATCTATTATAACTCAAGTGGCAATGCCAACCTGTATGCTAGAGGTTTAACCCTTTCAATAATTTCATAAGGTCCAATAAACCTGGGACTCAATTTCCCCTTTTTCCTAAACCTTAGCACCTTTTTCCATAAAGAAACCTTCATATATACCTTTTTACCAACTGCACACTGAATATCTATCCACTTCAGGTTTGTATATGATTTCTATCTACCCACAACTACTTTTTACCCTTTCCATGATTATCTTCACTTTTTCCTCAACATCTCTAATTAAATCTATACTAGAAATCTTGGTTTCTCTAGCTTCACTCTAGCATAAGAGAGTTCTGCATCGTCTACTATACAATGCTTTATATGGGGCCATCCCTAAGCTCGACTAGTAACTGTTATTATAACCAAACTCTAGCAAAGATAAATACTGATCCCAATTACCCTTAAGTTCAATAGCACATCCTCATAACATATCTTAAAGTATCTATATCACCCTCTTTAATTATCCATCAGTCTAAGGATAAAAAGTTATGCTATAGGCTAATCTATTGCCTAAGGCTTCTTGCAACTTCTTCTAAAATCTGGAAGTGAAACAAGGATCCTTGTTAGAAGTGATGGTCACTGGCACACCATGTAGCCTAACTATCTTCTCCACATATTACCTAGCCAACCTTTCTAGGGAGTAATCCATTCTGATTGAGATAAAGTGAGCTACCTTTGTCAATCTATCAATAATCACCTATGCATCATCACATTTACTTTTGGTTAAAGGTAAACCCATTACAAAATCCATGGTCACCTTTTCCCATTACCACTCTGGTATTACTATAGCATGCAATAATCTAGAAGAAACATGATGTTTGGCTTTCACCTGTTGGCATGTCAAACACCTTGCAACATACTCTGCCACATCTCTTTTCATACCAGGCTACCAATAATGAGATTTCAAGTCCAAATACATTTTTGTGCTCTTAGGATGCATGGAATAAAAAGCTTTATGTGCCTCCTTCAGTATCTATAACCTTAGGTCATCTGTACTAGGTACACATAAAATGTTTTGACAATACAGATACCTATCTTTTGTTAACTTAAACCCTGTGGCCTTTCCCTCTTTAGCTTTACTTACCATCTAAACTAGTTTTTCATCTTTATTTAAATTTCCTTAACTTGCTATCTAAAATTTGGCTTCACCTGTAACTCAGCCAGCACTGTTTCTTCTAAAGTGTACTGCAACCTAACATTCATAGCTTTCAAAGTCATCATAAACTTCTTGCTTAAAGCACTACCATAACATTTACTTTCCCTAGGTGGTAATCAATTAGGTAGTTATAGTCCTTTATCAATTCCAAACACCTTTTTTGTCTTAAGTTTAGTTCCTTCTAAGTAAGGAGGTATTTTAGACTTTTATGATCTGTATATATGTAGCATTTCTCTCTATACAGTTAATGCCTCCATATTCTTAAAGCGAATACAATAGTAGCTAGCTGTAAGTTATAAGTAGAATAATTCCTCTTATATGGCTTCAACTATCTTGAAGCATAAGCTACTACCTTCCCATCCTATATCAACACACATCCCAAGCCATTTAGTGAAGCATTATTGTATACTATAAAATCTTTACCTTGTTCAAGTTGAATCAGGGTAAGAATTTCTATTAACATCTTTTCAATTGCTCAAAAATAGCTTGAGACTTATCATCCCACTTAAATCTCATAATCTTTCTAATAAGTCTGGTCAAAGGAGTGGCAATGATGGAGAATCCTTTTACAAATCTACTGTAATACCTAATAAAACCTAAAAAATGTCTCACTGCAATTACATTTCTAGGTGGTTTCCATTCTAACACTACCTTTACTTTACTAAGGTCAACTTTGATTCCCTCTGTTAAAACTATGTGCCTCAAAAAAGTAACTTCACTTAGCCAAAACTCACACTTCTGAGCTTGGCATACAAGTATTTCTCTCTTAGGGTCTATAACACAACCCTAAGATATTGTTCATGATCTCTTTGGTTTTTAGAATACACTAAGATATCATCTATGAATACCACCATAAATTGATCTAGATAAGGCTAAAAAACTCTGTTCATGAGATCCATAAAAGCTGTTAGTGTATTAGTAAGCCCAAATGGCATCACTAAGAACTCATAGTGCCCTTATGGGGTTTTGAAAGAAGTTTTAGGAATGTCAGCTTCCTTAATTCTCAGCTAATGGTATCCAGATCTCAAATCAATCTTACAAAATACACCTACCCCTCACAACTTATCAAAAAGATCATCTATCTTAGGCAATAGGTACTTATTCTTCATAGTTATCCTATTTTGCTTCCTGTAATCAACACATAATTTGAGCGATCCATCTTTCTTCTTTACAAACAATATAGGTGTACCCCAAGGAGATACATTAGGTCTAATAAAACCCTTGTCTAATGGGTCTTGCAGCTGTACTTTTAGTTCTTTCAATTTAGTAGGTGACATTTGATAAGGAGCAATAAATATTAGAGGTTTATCGAGATATACCTCAATTTCAAAATCAAGTTCCCTCTAAACTGGTAAGCCTAGTAGCTTATCAGGGAATATATCAGGAAACTCAAAAATAATTGGAATATGTGCCAAATCAAAGTTGAAAACATTTAGGTCAATAGCATAGGCCAAATATGACTTACACCTATTTTGGAGAATTTTTTATGCTTTAATAGAGGAGATAAGATTGTTTAGAATACTTCTCTCACAATCCACTATCACTATCTATCCCTCTACAATCTAGAGGGTTAAATTCTTATGTCTACAATCAATTATGGCTTGAAGCTCAGTCATCCAATCTATTCGTAGGATCACATCAAACTCATTATAAGGTATATTAATCAAATCAATGACAAATCTATACCCCTGAATCACCAGAAGGCATTATCTATACACCTAGTTCACAAGCATATATTGCCCTATAGAATTGCTAACTATGATGTCTACATCAACATGTTTAGGCTCTAACTGCTTACTCTATTCTTTTGTAGCACATATATAGGAATGTGTAAAACTAGGGTCTATCAAAGCCAAATTTGGAATATCAAATAAATAAAAAGTACCAGTTATGACATTTGGTGTTGTAGCCTCTTCTTTGGATCTCATAGCATACTACCTGGTTAGAGCATGAGCCTTAGATATGATACCCTAGCTAGCACTAAGCTACTCTCCTCTGATTTGCCTTTGACACATATTCTGAGGTGCAACATTAGATTCCTTTGTTTAAGCACCCTCTATCTGCCTCTAAGGACACTCTCTTCTATAGTGGTCTCTAGCACCACAATGGAAACACTCACTTCTACTACCTACTCTACACTACCCTTAATACCTCTTCTGACAAGTGGTACAAGTGTGAGGTCCATTCTTATTACTCCATATACTAGGAGCACTATCAGTGTGAGGAGGCAATCAAGGTCTACCTATAGAAGCTTGTCCAAACCTCTGTATTTGTGCCTATCTCTACCCTTGATACCTTGTCTGATATTAGGACCTAGCTGAGATTGTGTCTGTGCTTGACCCTCTCTCTTCTTTTTTACCATCCCCTGACACTACTTTAGACTATCCCATAGTAAACTATCTCTTTCATTATAAGAAATCCCTTTTTTCTTGCATTATTCTTCCATGTCATATGCAGCTGACACTAATACTGCAAAGTCTCTCTCTCTAGGATTTGCTATCTACATCCTTAGCTCTATGTATAGCCCTACTAAAAATCTTTTATATTTCTCTTCATCATTAGGAATAAAACTCTTTAGCATATTTTAGGAGTTTGGTAAAGCCTTTTTCATATTTTGACACTATTCTTCTTCCCTGCTTTAGATCTAGGAATTCTTATCCCCTCTTATCCTTATAAGAGTTAAGTATGTATTTCTTCCTGAACTCCATAATGAAAAATTCCCAAGTCAGCTCTACAAGTGCTTTTCCTTCTCTTGTTAGTGTTCCACTAGTTATAAGCTTCTTCCTATAAAAGATAAATGGCAAATTGCAGATTCTCTACTTGAGTACAAGGCAACTACTCCAAGACTCTAAATGTCCTATCTAGCTAGTACT
>CANXYI012241531.1:0-11162 GCA_948208565.1 Hura crepitans | reverse complement strand
GCTTCTTTTTTTTATTATTTTGGGTTCTCTGCAACCATACTTTTGTCCCTTCTGCTTGCTTTAGAGCTTGGAAAAACCCAAAGAAACTTGAGCACAAATATCTTTCTTTTTCTGGGGAAACAGAACATGAATCTTGTTGGTTTTTTGCTGCCCATGTGGGCATTCTTCAGCACATGTTTCTTTCTCTTGATTAATGCCAGACCACAGTCATCACTCTTCACCATTTCTGGGTCTCTACTTGATAAACAACCCAGTTCTGTTTTCTCTGTTAAAATGGTAGCTCAATCTCCAGGTACGTGAATCGTGCACATTCTTATTTTTATTTTTATTTTTGCTTTAATTTGATTTTCTATGGGTAAATTTTAAGTTTTGATTATAATGACTTGATTTAGCGTAGATTGTTCAAAGGGATGCGAGATTTATCTTCTAAATCGGTGCAGTTTTATTGTTAAATGTTGAAATGTTAGAAAGCAAAGATCCTAGCTTTTTGTATCCTTGATAATGCAAATTGCACCAGAATTTTTGTTCATATCATTCTTCTAGTTTGGGGTAAAGACAAGCGCCATAGCAAAAACCAATAAAGCTTGTTCATTTGAAATTACTTTTATTGTTCTATAGGGTAAATATGATATATGTTTGAAAAATTATTTCTTACACATTTTTTTCTTAATAAATGTCTGGTTAATATTTCACTCAGTTTCATGATTTGCTTGCAGTGAACATATTGTGCTTTTTTTTCCCTTATTTTTTTTGAGTTCAACACGTTGTGCTTTTTTCAGGATTGCCTATGGCTCCTGTGGTTACAGTAGTCCACCATCAGGATTTGAACAAGAGAATCCTCATAGCACTAATTGTAGCTTCTTCTCTCCTTGGAGGAATCTTGCTGTTCCTTTCATGTTTCTGGATTCACAGAACGAAAACCTCAAAGAATTCTAGTCATGAAACCAAACAAAATTTGGGTATATACTTTTCTTGGAATTAACTGTGACATTTTGATTCTTTATTTCTTTTTGATCCCTAGTGCTTAAGAATTTCTTCTGCTTTGCTTAAATATGAAGAAGCTGGAAAAGGGAACGCGCCGAGTCTAGTTTTGGAAAAATTTAATTCCCTGAGAACAGCCGGTAAAAAGGGTACCATTGCAGTGATGGAATATCAGTTGTTAGAAGCTGCAACAAACAATTTCCGGGAAAATAATTTATTAGGTGAAGGTGGTCATGGACGCGTATACAAAGCCCGTTTCAGTGATAAATTCCTTGCAGCTGTGAAGAAATTGGAGGGCGGACCTGATGTCCATAGAGAATTTGAGGTATAAATTGCTCAAAATTGATTTGAGTATTTATTTCCTTGGTGTGTGAATTCTCATTAGCTCCTTTCTTCCAATTTCAATTGTAAGCGCAGAATGAGATGAAGTGGTTGATAAAAATTCAGCATCAGAACATAATTTCTCTTTTGGGTTACTGCATTCATGATGAAGCAAAGTATCTTGTGTACGAGATGATGCAAAATGGGTCTTTGGAGAGTCAATTGCATGGTACAACTCCTTCGAAAAATTTGAAATAAATATGCAAATATATAAGTCCTTTTTACTAATATCGTTTGTGCTATTGATGGACATTTAGGACCAACAAATGGGTCAGCCTTAACTTGGCATCTGCGAATGAAAATTGCTGTTGATGTTGCAAGGTAAGTGTTAAGCTTTATTTTTGTTGTTTATACTTTATTCAGTTTCTCCTTTTCTTTCCGAAAGAGAACACCTTTCGCTGTGTTAACTGCTGTCATTGTAATTGATAATGAGAAGAGGACTAGAATACCTTCACGAGCATTGCAATCCTCCTGTTGTACATAGAGATCTAAAGTCATCTAACATTCTTCTGGATTCCAACTTCAATGCCAAGGTAAGCTCTCTGATTCTCATGCGTGCATGTCTACACTGTTTATGAATCCAACTAGAATGTTTTCCTCATCTTGTTACTCCATGTTGCAGCTTTCAGATTTTGGACTTGCTGTAACTTCTGGAATAGAGAATAAAAACATAAAGCTTTCAGGAACTTTGGGTTATATTGCCCCAGAATACCTTTTGGAAGGTATGCTAAACTTCTTTGTAACTATTTGGTTGTTGAAAATGGTGTTTTATGTTTCATATTTTGTTTTTCTATTGTGCTCTTCTGGGTTCCAGGACATGAAATGGACCCATTGCTGCATGTCATGAGAATAGACTTCGAATGCTTGTATATTTGTTCTAAGAAATGGAAGAAACACATTCTTGGAGAATGTTTATAGACATCAAAAGTTTATCAAAAAGTCCTGCATCTCACCGTTGAAGTATTTCTATAATTTAATATTCATGTGTCAGTTATACTGAGACTAATTCCTTTCTGCTCTCTGATCCAAATTATTTGATACTGTAAAATTCATTTTGCTTTGAATCTTGAAAGCTTTTAAAATCAAGTGGTATTTGTTTTCCGGGTGCCTTTTGTTGAAAACTAAGGAAATTAGTATGGAAGAATAAAGCAAGAGCTGTTTTACATTGCGCATTTGCAGTGATTCTGCTTTTCATGAGACTAACAATTTGGGCGAGGAGACATTTGTAAGTGGCCTATTTCTCCTATACAAATGGCCTTAAAATGGGATAAGAAAGGAGAAAGATATACACCTTTTCATAATGTTAGAATAAATAAATCTTAAAACCTGTGATAAACTATCTTTTCCAACTCTGTAGATGGTGCGAGAATGAAGGTTTCAAGTTAAGCATCTCTTACTTCAAGTTCTTTGTATTTGGTTATCTGATGACAATCATTTCATTCTCTTATACAAGGTAAACTGACTGATAAAAGCGATGTCTATGCATTTGGAATTGTCCTTCTTGAGCTCCTCGTGGGAAGAAAACCAGTGGAGAAGATGTCACAAGATGCATCTCAGTCTATAGTAACATGGGTAACTTATTTTTCTTTAGCAAAACATTAGCCATCGATTCCATGCTTGTGGAACTTAATCGTGCCCACATTGTTCAACATGTAGGCCTTGGCCCAGCTCACTGACAGAACAAAGCTTCCAAACGTCGTGGACCCGGTTATTAAGGATACTATGGATTTAAAGCACTTATATCAGGTACATTACATTATATGGGACAACTCATCTGCTAATGAGAGTAGTTGACGAATTGGATTGCATTTTATCACCGAGCAGGTAGCTGCAGTAGCAGTGCTATGTGTACAGCGAGAACCGAGTTATAGGCCACTGATAACAGATGTCTTGCATTCACTAATCCCTCTCCTACCTCTCGAGCTTGGAGGTTCACTAAGAGTTACAGAACCTATGGCTACTGCTTTCCGGCCTTCATACGAATGATGTATTGCACAACACAGATATGTTTATGTTCCACTGTGATTTCTTATACTGTTTTATTTGTAGATTTAAGATGGAAGGAAAACACTAGAGGAAATTTTTTTTTGTTCAGTGTCATCAGAGCTGTGTATTAATTCAAATCCAGTTTGATATATTCATACGCTGACAAATCCATTTATGTTCATATTGATGAGAAAAATGGGGAAGTTTCATTGTTTGCAGATCATGCTTTCATCTTTATAACGTGTAATGTAGCTCATAAGATTACCGTCAGAACAATAAATTGTGTCCCTTTCTGTGGCCATGTCAATTCATGTGATCACCTGTCCTTTAACTGGGAAAAAATGTCATCAATCAATTCTGCAACGCCAAACTTGCTTGTGAGCCTTATGTATTTTGATTAATTACTAATATATCTTGAGATTATGAAAAATATGCACTTTGGTCCCTGCTCTATCAGAATTACTCATTTTAATACCTATAGATTTGCCAATCACAATACCTCAATTCCATTGAACCTTCTGATTATTTTTTTATATATATAGAGAGAGAGGAGAGAAAACCAACATGAACCAATGAATAAGTCTAGCATATTCACTCAAAATGCTAGGCAACAGTGCCCCAATATATATTTTTTTCATTTGGTACATTCTAAAGTTGGCTATTGCATAAGAGACAGGTAAAAACAGAAGGAAGAATAAGCTTTAGTTAGGTAACGACAAATGCTAAATGGCTATATTCCAAAGCAATTCTCTTGAATTTTTCAATTATGCTCAGCATTGTATAGTGGGTCATTTTTCAATTATCGCTGACAATTCAATCATCGGCTGTCATGTGACACCATGACACCCAATTCTGCACTAACCAAACTCATTTTTATAATGCCTAAATATCACATACAAGCCATGATATTATCAAACTAATCAAACAGAACACATTGAAGAGAATATAATAAGCTTCCAATTTTCATCACGGTGATGAAAGAAGTTTAAGCTATGCGGATTGAGCTTGGAAGGAAAATTAAGCATGGCGATATCAAAATGGCTATGCAAGAACAACAGCAAGAACATGGTAGTTAAGATAGTTCATCCAGGAGGTCACAAAGAGCTTCATGACAGGCCGATTCTTGCAATCGAAGTCATGCGAAGGAACCCGAAATGCGTGGTTGCCTACCCTAATATATTTCAACAGCCATGGGCGATTGTTGAAGCAGACACACCTCTCATGCTCGGACAGAAGTTCTATGTTGTCCCTATTAGCACGGTAAGAAAGCTTCAGCGTCGACATCTTAAGAATTCTCCATCTCCTCTTCCAAACATTCAAAACCAAAGAGCTTCCTCTTCGCTTCATCATAATGCAGACAAGAAGCATAAAGGTAAACTATTTTGTGTTAGTAAATGCTTCTGGTCCTTGGTTAAAGCTAATTGCTCAGGTGTAGCAAAAGGATCATCAAGAAGCTTTGGTAGCGATGAGAACAGAGGAGCCAACAAGAAGAGTAATAATAAAGATTTAAAAATGGAATCACCTGATAAATCAGGTGCTTCATTTGATGATCATTGGCAGCCAGGTCTAGAGAGCATCAAGGAAGTTTATAGTGCTTGATTTTCATTTACAAGATAATTAATATTAGGCTATTAGTACTAAAAATATTTTAGAACTATGTGGCTGTAAGTTGGATTTTTGACCTATGAATTATTATGTTTATGTACAAGAAATTATATTGATTTTTATTTTCTAAGATTAGCTTTTCTTTAAAATTTACCAGTACTGCTCATGTTATTGGACCACCAACATATGAATTGAAATTGTATATTAAACTCAAATGCACATCAATTATATAAAATTAAGAATATAAATTGATGTTATTGGACCGCCAACATATGAATTGAAATTGTATATTAAACTCAAATGCATATCAATTATATAAAATAAGAATATAAATTGATGTTATTGGACCACAATGACTGATGATTTTGTCCAAGCAAATGCATTACAACATTAAACTCAATGTCACATTGAAAACTAATTCAAAAATTGAATGGGAAAAGATGGATGCCCCAGTGAAATTATTTTTTCAACCTAAGATTCCCCAGTACAATATCCAAATTAATTTTTCTTTTTTATTTCCAACCCTTGCATCCAACAAAATGCTGAAAAAGGGATCTGAAAAGGGAATAAATAAATAAATCAATATAGCGGCAATTGCAACATTATTTTCATGATGGAGATGTTCTCTGTTGCCATATTTAATACTCTTCGCCAATAAATTCCATGGTAACTTCCCCAAAATCACACAGTGTAGTGTTGTTGAATGGTCTCAATGTCAAGTCCCTTGAGCTTCACCACTGATTCAACATGTCCTTTAAGTGTATGAAGCTCCCTTAATCTGATCACCAGAATGAGATAACCATCAGAACAGGAGAAAATTAAAGAAAATTATTCTCACAGTTATAGTATTTATCATTACCTTGCTACTTCTGCACGCCTCTTAGCCTGCTCAGCAATCTCAGACAATTCCCTGTAGTTCTTATCTTGGAAAAGATCATTAGTTTGAGACTGTAATCCATGGAGAGTTCGTTGAGCAGTAGCCCACTGTGCTTCCCTCTCTCCCTTTCCATAATCCTTCTTCGTTGTGAATGCAGTCTGCAAATATTAACACATACATAGACATGAGCAAAACAAATTTCCAATCTTCTTTTTCAGTTGATCCAAAATGATATAAGTACCTTATTTTGGACCAAGTTGTCCCAGGCTTTGCCACTCAAAGCATATCGGATGATGAACTTGAGTATATCCAAAGGTATGTAGAAGATAATGCTGTAGATCCAAATAACACCAGCCCATCCCCACCCAACTCCACGAATTTTTGCAAATCCCCAGTTGGCATACACAGCAATAAGCGTAGCAATCTAAATAATAATGTTAAAGATCAAATTATTATTAGCCATGATTGAGAATTGACAAGGTGAAGTGGGAATTTATTACAATTAATTAACAAACACACCAGTTGTGCAACAAGAAAGGCAAACACAAGGAGGAGGCCAGGGCGCTCAACATAAGACCAGCTGCGGGACCTAGTCACAAAAATAAGTGCCTGGCTCACTATGCTCACTTGAAGGTACACTGCTGCTGTTAATTCATCATGGTTTCCACTGATTGATCTTACGCCAAACTTTTTCTGAAATATTTTGATCATGATTAGGATCAATTTACTGCAGATGATTAAACAATTAATGGTTGCAAGCATAATATGCGAAAATCTCTTACTTGAAAGAAGTCAGAACTATCTGCTGCCCAGAAGAATACAACAGTCATCATAGCTAAATAGGCACCGAGGACAATGCCAGTAGCAAAAATTTCTTGTAATTTCCATGAATCAGGCAGAGGAGATGGTTTCACTCTGTCCTTGGAAATAGTCATGATTGTTCCATCATTCAGAATGGCAATGATTAGAACCATGAATGGGGAAAAATCGAACTTCCAAATGAGAGCAAGGAGCATAAATCCTAGCACAATACGGATAGTGATAGAGACAGCATAGATTGTGTAATTCTTCATGCGCTGAAAAATTGCTCGGCTTGTTAAAACAGCACTCACAATCACACTTAATCCAGGCTCCGTCAAGACTATGTCAGACGCGCTACGTGCTGCATCAGTAGCATCAGCCACTGCAATTCCAATGTCAGCCTTCTTCAGTGCTGGTGCGTCATTTACACCATCTCCAGTCATTCCGCATATGTGTTTCCTTTCTTGCAGCCTCTTCACAATCTCATATTTGTGCTCTGTAGTGACCACATTATTAACATTACTTGCAAATTTTTTCATTTCAGGAATGTAAAAAACTAATTCATGAATTGATGGTTACATTACCAGGAAAGACCCCAGCGAATCCATCAGCCTTTTCGATAAGCTCATCCACAGGGAGGCCAGCAATGGACTCATCCTTGGTTTGCCCAAGGAGAGCAGAAGAAGGATACATGTTGGTTCCCATTCCAAGCCTACGTCCAGTCTCCTTGCCAATAGCAAGTTGATCACCGGTGATCATCTTCACATTAACGCCAAGATGCAAGGCACGATTAATGGTCTCTGCACTGTCATGCCTTGGAGGATCGAAAAGAGGCAAAAGACCAACAAATTCCCAAGGCTCTCCTGGGCTTTCCTTATTTTTCTCTAGCACAGTCTGCAAATTAGCCAAGACGGATATGATTATACTTGTAATTGATGAACTAATCACAATATTGATAAAAGAGGAATTCAAACTCACTTGTCTGCCAACAGCTAGTGATCTGAGTCCACGATCAGCAAACTTGTCAATAATAGCATGAGCTTTCTTTCTTGCATCATCCTTGAGGTTGCACAGTTCAATGATCTGGTAGAGATTTTAGTGAACATGTCAAATGAAAGAAATGTACGTATTTCATTTTGCATATAGAGAAGAAAATAAACAAAATGCATTAGATGATTTCTAACCTGTTCTGGTGCACCTTTGCTGATTCGGTGCCAATGGCCACGCGAATCAATGTATGTAATCGCCGTGCGCTTCTCCACTGGGTTAAATGGCAAAAAGTGCACCTCATTGATGTCTGCTCGAGCCTGTAGAGATAAGAAAGCCATTAAAAAGAGGACACTTCAGTGCATTAAAAGCACTGTAGATTCAAGATATTGACAAGACTTGTTATATCAGCTCCATGAATTGCATACCTCTTTTGGATCACCCAACATCCCAACGATGCAAGCATCAATAGCATCTTGATTCTCGACCCTGGAGGCCCTAGCCCCAAGCAAAATCAATGTGTCTTTATCAACATCCTTTACAAATACCTGAATCAAATCAAATAAGTTTATGATCAATAAAAAAAAAATTCAATTGCACTCAGTTACACACAATAAATTTTTAATAATAATTAATAACCTCAATCAAGCTTTTATCTACTGTAAGCTTGTTGAGAGTGAGAGTTCCAGTCTTGTCACTGCACAACACATCCATTCCAGCCATTTCTTCAATAGCAGTCATCCTCTTAGTGATGGCGCCTTGCTGCGAAAGGCGATGGGAACCAATGGCCATCGTCACAGACAGCACTGTTGGCATGGCAATTGGGATTCCTCCAATAAGAAGCACCAGAATATTGTCAATACCATCTCTATACTTCCGCTGTTGAATTGGGAACATTACTATAACCTCTATTACTATTCCTATAAAAATTGAACATATGCAGAAGTTCCCAATAGCTGTGAGGACCTTCTGGAAGTGGCCCTCTTGATTGGTGCTGTCAACAAGATGAGCAGCTTTACCGAAGAAAGTATGCACCCCAGTTGCAATCACAACAGCCTCAATCTCACCTTGCTTGCAGGTAGAACCTGAGCAGATTTCATCACCTGGGTGCTTTGTCACAGGCAAGGATTCACCTGTTAGAGCAGACTGATCAATCTTTAAAGGGTCTCCCTCTAACAGGCGAGCGTCTGCTGGGATGATATCTCCCAATTTGATGCTAATTATATCGCCTGGAACCAAGATTGCGGCATCTTGCTCGGACCATCTTCCATCTCTTAACACCTATAATCATTCAACCACGCTTTATTCCTGGTGCTTTTTAACAGTTTAATCTTAAACTTGTTAGAGTTTTGTTTGTGTGAAGTATATACCTTGGTTTTAGGGGCAAGACCCGCCATAAGAGCAGCAGCTGCATTGCCAGCATTGTTCTCTTCAATGAAACTGATAGTGGAGTTAATGAAAAGTAACACAACGATACCCAAAAAGTCTTGCCAATCCGGGGGTTCTCCCTGCAAAATTTCAAACCCTGTTAAGAAAAAAGAAATCACCATACCAATTAACTGCATACTAGAATACGTGACTCACCCCTCCATTGGCAAAAACAATAGCCATGATAGCAGCTGCTTCCATCACCCATGAGAGCGGATTCCACATAAAGCCCAAGAATTTTAGAAGCTTGCTCTCCTGTTACACGATCATTTTTAGTCAAAAAAATTGATCGTCAACTTAAGTACTGAACAGTTGCATAAAAAAATGTATATTTTTTTTAAGTTTCCTCCGCTCGGCTAGCCGAATCATCTCCTAAATTGAATTCTGCATATATAATTGAGGAAAAGAAAAAAGAAAAGAAATAAATGAAAGACCTTTTTCTCTTCTAGCTTGTTGGGGCCAAAAATCTGCAGCCTCTTCTGGCCTTCCTCGGAAGATAAACCTTCTTTGCTGCATTGCAGCTGCTGAAACACTTCCTCCATTGGTATACGTACCTATCAAAAGCACAAATATAAATACCCATAAAAAATTAATAATAATAAAAGTTTCTCATGAATCTTCATCATAATAGTTTCCATGGCTTAAATCCATAGCAAAGAGAAGAAAAACGGATCTATAGAGTGCAATCATGTGTACATATAATAAAGCAAACAGCTCGAGAAATTGATAGAAATGAAAAAGGAAAAAAAAAATGGAAGAAAAAACATACAAGGTCGGCATTTTCGTCTCGGATTTCCTCCAAGCTAATATCCTTGGCAGCCATTGTAAATCAAAATTAAGAAAGAAAATTATAATTCTACTACACAGGCACTCTCTTCACTCGGTTTGCATAATGTATATATACCAGTGATATGGCAACACTCTGTTAGGATAGAAGGATGAGTCTGTGGTTTCTCCTTATAAATTTCACCCTATTCTCACTCTCTCGCTCTTATTGGGAGTCTGTGTATGGCTATTTTCTCCATTATTGATCATAAAAATCTGATTACTCTCAATTTTCATTTTTTTCTGTTTTTAATTTTATTTTTAGTAAATATTAAAACGCTTACAGCAACGAAAGCGAGCGACTTGGGATTCTTGTGGGTCCCCTCAATCCCCGGCCTTCTCTCACATTACGCTTTTTTCTTTTCTTTATTATAAAAATGATTTACCAGATGGCGGCTTTTGATTGGGTTAAGTGTGATGATAGGAGCGTACTCGAGAGAGAAAGCTAGCGTGACGGTGGTATTTTTGTTCTACTCGCTTGGCAAGAGGTCCTATTGGACACGTGGCGAGTAATGATATAGGTTGTCTGCAAATTTTTGTGGAGCTGTCCGGAGATTCTGCATGTCTGATTAAATTATGGAGGGCGTTGGGGGTAAACGTAGGTTTTATCATTTTTGCATGAAAGGCACTGTGAGCGGTAGACACGTAGGACGCCTGATTGAGAATGTGGTCAAAGATTTAATGTTAATTACCAATCAGGGACAAATCATATAGATTAAATTTATTATATATCCTTTTTATATAAACTTATTTACATTATTAATTATTTTTTTTTTGTTTTGCAAGTATATAATTATAGAACTAAAAAGGCTATTTTCAAAATAATGTGAAGTAACTTGTAGTTAAAGAAACCTGAATCTTAGCTTTTTCACGGGAATAAAAAGAAAATTTGGCAATTAAAATATTAAAAACTGAAGTGCATTTTCTAATAAAGTATTAAAGTTGGTTTAAGCTTTTAAACATAAAATTTGTTGGGGATCTCCATTTCTATGAGAGAGACAGTTAAGCTTTTTAACTTCATTTTGACAGCTAGGAATTTGTTGAATATGTGTGGATTTCATGCGAGTAATTAAAACTAGGAGTGTTCATACCGGTCCATGGACCGGTTAACCGGTTCATGAAAGAAAAAAAAATTAGTTCATTAAAAATTGATTTTTAAAATTATTAATCATTATATGGTCCATTAGATTCGGTTAATCAGTCTATCGATTTCGATTTTTTCGAACCGATTAACCAATGATTAATAGTTAATCATTAAATATTTCTAACGTAATATAAAAATTAACTTTAG
>CANXYI012241518.1:0-11474 GCA_948208565.1 Hura crepitans | reverse complement strand
TTTTTATAGGTGTCATCTATTATGGAGTAAGAGATATAGGAGTGGTACCCGGATGCACCCTGATCTCAAAATCCAGCTCTCTTTGTGGGGTAACACTAGTATCTCATTTGGAAACAAATTAGGGAATTCTAAAAAAATAGATATCTGATTAAGACTTGGTGGTTTGTTATTGGTGTCAATTATGGGGGCTGAGTAAGCTTCATATCCCTTTTAGATGAGTTACCTACCGATCATAGCTAAAATGATATTAGGCATATCATTCCTCTCATCGACTACTGTCACCTCATGTCCCTTAGCTATCTTGAGAGTAAGCCTTTTGTTGCTCATGATCAACCATCACATTTTGCTCAGGTAACCAATCTATATTTAGGATAACGTCAGACTTATCAAAGGGGAGTTCAATAAGGTTAGCTGTAAACACTTAATCTTGAATTACTAGAGAATAATATCTATATACTCAGTTCTAATTCTAATCCTCTATCTTTTGCTTGTACAATGTAAATATAAGAGTGTGTGGATCCTAGATCTATCAAAGGAAAAATATGACACCCCTTTCTAGACTTCTTAAGATATCTAATAGGTGATGCACTTCCTACCAAGTCACCCATCTTGAAATTACTTCGGCATACACTCCTTAACACTTAAAAACTATTTTAAAATTTTATCAGATATTACTTACTTTCTCACTCTAACACTTAAATATTCTTATGTGAGGTATAACAGACCTAGAAAACCATTTAACAAACATTCTACATGTTACAAAAAAATAGGCAGCACAACGGCTACTCCAGTGATATTTCGAATTTTTTTTTCACCTGTAAAAGCACTTATATAATGTTATTAATCTAACTCCTTCCAAAAGACCATTCTAGTCCCCTCAGTATTCTCCTCGCACATCAATAACATTTCACAATCACACAGGGCCTCAGGCCCACAGTTATCAGAAACCAGAAAAGCAAGCCATTAAGATAAATAATTATTTATGTACATCACATCTACCCTTCTAATATATATATAGACATAAGCAGCCACTAAGCATGTTAAACCTATAACCTATAGTGCTTACATGAGTGTTACTAACAAACAAAGAAAAAGACTTCTATGTACCCTTCACAGTTTGTGCTGCTACACTACACGATCTTCGAGGCTGGACTACTTACCTTTCCAACCTACACACCAAAATACTAGTACGTTGAGTAAATAACTCCATGGTGAATTGAAGGTATTTAAAACATGTTATGGGTCAATTTTTCCAAGGCATTTTAGGTCACTTTCTTAGGCATAATTACGTCCACTTCAAGTCTAATCTAAGCCATTATTTTAAGTCCATTTATGTTCATGTTCAGAGCAATTTTAATGACTAAGTACCTAAATCATTTTTATAGGATAGTTATGGGTCATTTTTATGTTTTGTCTACACAATTATAAGTCCATAACCTTAACTCACTTTACATCTTTTCATGACAACTCACTTGCCAATAAAGGCCATTTATGATTCCATATTATCAATCTTAAAATGCCATTAAAATTAACTCTAATGGCTATCTCAAAATGTTATACATATATGGTTCAAATGTCATCCCAATTAAGCAAATTTTAGGTTATTTTTACCTATATTTTATAAGTCCATTTCTAAACCCTTTTATCTACAAATTTTTATGTAACACTTCCCACATTAACTTATCATTTCTCAAGCTATATTTCTATATATGTTCTTACATGCTTCTTGACACTATTACACATACATTTCCACCTATTTCATGCCAATCTCACGTTACTCATTTAATGCAAAATATGCCATGCCAATCTCACATGCATATACCATGCCATAACATGTATATCTAAACTTATATCACATACCTCTAAGCCAAAGGTGACTAATGGCCATATGCATGCTTTTATCCATATTTTATCACACATACACATGTATTGGCATCATTTAAGCATGTATACACACACATGCACCTCACACACCATGCAAACCAAGCCTTGACATGCCATAAACATGCCTCACCCACACCATGAAAATATGCCTATATGCATTTTTCCATCAAATTCACCACATACACAAATAATTCCATGCCTAACATCACAAAGTCTCATTTAATATCTCATGTCATCATACCATACACATACCTTACAACTTAAGGGAACCTAGAATACCTCTCAAGGCAACACACTAAAACTTCCCTTTTTCACCATACAAAAACACCATTCATCAATTTCCATATCAAACACACCAGGGTCCATCAAATTCCCACCTAGTTTAGAGCATACACATACCATACACACACACCTTATTCTCTCAGCATAAGTGAGGCCAAGACCTTTCCCTTATTCTTTTCACCAAATCATCACACAATTCATTCATTTAGCATGAGATTAACCTCAATGTAAACATAAGACACCATTTTACATACACTAACCACTATATCTACAAGTTGCATATTGCATTACTATACCATTTGCACATGAATTCTAAATCACATGCCTCAAATACTTTAAATTCACTTACCTTCACTTAAAATGGAGCCTTGCTAATCCTTTAGTACCTTTATTCTCCTTGTTGCACCTCACTTCTTTTTGTTCTTCCACATATGCCTCCTTCCCTTAAAAAGCCATAGAAAATTCTATAAGTTCCCAAATGGAAATCTAAGAACATAGGCACTCTTTGAAATGTAGAATCCTCTAGGAAATAAAATAAAAGTGGAAGGAGATAGTTACACACCAACATGAATTTTCTACCTTTTTCCTATGTACACTTAGCTTTTTGCAAATTTTCATGAATTCTATGATTGCCTATTGCTTCCCAAGCCTTTAAGAATTAATTTGAAACTCATCAATAGAATTTTTCGTGATAATTGGTGGCTAAATTAGGCATGAACATGTATGGAAATAGAGGAAAGAAAAGGGAAATGACATAGGGAGAGGGAGGAAGTAGAAAAAAAGAAAGTGGATGTGGGTGAGATGTCTATGAAGAAAGTGGAGGTGGGTGAGATGTCTATTTAAAGTGGATATCTAGGTGGCATAGGGAACTATATATAGTGATTGAGGTGGCTCGGGTGGTCACATGTGTCACCTGAACGCCTTAAAAATGCTTAATTTTAGTAGAAACTTCTTAGAATTTTTAAAATTCACTTGGACCTCCAAAAATTATTATGTTTATTATAAAAATCCTTGATTAGTGCCATTTAGAGGCTTGTAAAATTTCACATCCAAATTCCCTCGGCAAGATAGTTAACTAACTATCTTGATTTATGTGTAAAAGTCAAAATAAGAAAAAGTAGCAAATGACCTCGAAAATTAAAAATTCCTTCACTAATGGACTCAAGGGAGTTTTTAACCTTTAGAGTATGGTATTTTTAGGTTTGTCCAAGCACGTCTTAGGTCATTCCTGATCTAAGTCCATATGAGCCTATGGCCTATTAGATTTTGGCCTAAAATAATTTATTGGTTCTACTAAATCTTTAAATTAAGTCATTTTCATCATTTTCAAGCCCATCAAAGTTTCATGACTAGTACACCCATCCTCAGGCCTCATGAAGGTTACCCAGCACTCCAGGCACACTTTTTGAGCCTTAGAGGTACTGTTTATAGTGCCTTGACTTACGGGTAATACAGTTTTTTGCCTCTTAAGGAATTTCATCCTTCAAATTACCTAGAGTAAATAGATATAGATATTGACATTTCATCTACTCCTCAGGCTCTCATGTGGTTTCGTTTATATTATAATGCTTCAGAGAACTTCAACAAAAGGAATTATTTTATTTCTCAACTACTTCACTTCTTGAGCTAAAATCTATATTGGTTCTTCATTGTATCATAAGTTTAGTTGTACCTCAATGTCTGTCATTGGAACTACATGGGAAGGGTTTGATCTATACCTTCTGAGCATTGAATCATAAAGCATATCATGTTACTATTGTAACTCAAATGGTAAGGCTAGCCTATATGCTAGTTGTCTCACTCTCTTTTTAGTCTCATATGGCCCGATAAACTTGGAACTCAACTTTCCTTTTTTCCCAAATCTAAGCACTTTTCTCGATGAAGATACCTTCAAAAACACTATGTCACCCATTGTATACTCAATATCCATTTGTTTCAAGTTAGCATAGGATTTTTATCTATCGATTATAGCTTTCAATCTATCTCTGATAACTTTAACTTTTTCTTTTGCATCTCTGATTAGATCAACTCCTGAGATTGTGTTTTCCTTAACTTCACTCCAACACAAAAGGAGTTCTACATCTTCTACCATATAATGCCTCATAAAGTGCCATACTCAAAGTGGCTTCATAGCTATTATTGTAAGAAAATTAAGCTAAGAATAAGTATTGGTCCTAACTACCTTTAATCTCAATAGCACAACTGTGCAATATATGCTCTAGCACTTGTATCACCCATTTTAATTGTCCATCTATCTGAAGGTGAAAGCTGTACTATAAGTCAATCTTGTGCCTAATGCCTAATGGAGTTTCTTCCTAAATCTAAAAGTAAATAGAGGATACCTATCTAAAATAATAGTCCTTAATACTCCGTAGAGTCTAACAATCTCATTAATGTATAATTTAGCCAATCATTCTAGTGAGTAATCCATTCTACTAAGAATTAAGTGAGCTATTTTAGTTAGTTTGTCAATAATCACCTAGAAAAGCATCACACTTATTCCTAGTCATTGGAATCCCATTACAAAATCCATTGTAACCTTCTCCCACTTCCATTTTGGTATTGCTATGGGATGTAGCAATGTAGAAGGAACCTAATGCTTAGTATTTACTTACTGACATATTATACATCTAGCCATATATTCTACTACATCTCTCTTTATACATACTTACTAGTATTGAGATTTCAAATCTAAATACAACTTCATACTATAGGGTGCATAGAATAAGGAGCTTTATATGCCTTCTTCAGTATCTATAACCTCAAGTCATCTGTACTAGGTACACACAACCTACCCTAATAATATAAACATTTATCTTCACTTAATTTAAATCTTATTACCTTCCCCTATTTAACTTTACTCATAAGCAGTATCAGTTGTTCATCCATTCCCTATGCTTCCTTGATCTGTTGCCTAAAATCTAGTTTAATTTGAAGTTCTAGCATAATAGCATTTTCCTCAGTGTACTATAATCTAGCATTCATGGATTTGAAGGTTACTAATAATCTCCTACTCAAAGCATCTGCCATGACATTTGCTTTTCATGGGTGGTAATCTATCAAACAATCATAATCTTTAATCAACTCTAACCACCTTCTCTACCACAAGTTCAACTCCTTCTAAGTAAGAAGATATTTTAGACTCTTGTGGTTTGTGTAGATATAACACTTTTGACAATACAAGTAATGCCTTTAAATTTCCAATGAAAAAATAATGGTAGCAAACTCTAAGTCATGAGTAAGGTAGTTCTTCTCAAAAGATTTCAAATTTCTCAATACATAAGCCACCACTTTTTCTTCCTATATCAATATAAAACCCAATCCATTAAGTGAGGTATCATTATACATGATAAAGTCCTTAACCTATTTAGGTTAAATTAGCATTAAAGCTTCTATCAACAACTTCTTCAACTTGTCAAAACTTTCTTGACATATGGCATCCCACTAAAATTTCACATTCTTTCTAATTAATCTAGTCATAGGGGATGAAATCATAGAAAATCCATTCACAAATCTTCTATAGTTGCCAACTAAACCCAGAAAACACTATGTCTCTATTACATTTCTAGAGGTTCCCATTCTAATACTGCCTTGACCTTGTTGGGGTTTACTTTAATACTCTCTACTAACACTACATGTCCCAAAAAAGCCACTTCATTCAGACATAATTCACATTTACTCAACTTGGCATATAACTATTTCTACCTTAGAGTTTATAACATAACTCTGAGATGTTATTCATGTTCTTCTTTAGTCTTAGAATACATGAAGATATCATCAATGAATTCCATAACAAACTGATCTAGGTATGGTTGAAACACTTTATTCATTAGATCCATAAAAGTTGGTGGGGAATTAGTGAGCCCAAATGGCATCACTATGAACTTGTAATGCCCGTAATGTGTCTTGAAGTAGTTTTAGGAATATTAGCTTCCTTAATTCTCAACTAGTGATTCCCAAATCTTAAATCAATCTTAGAAAGCACACTTGCAGCTCTCAACTGATCAAAAAGATCATTTATTTTGTGTAGGGATATTTATTCTTCACAGTCACTTTGTTTAATTGTCTATAATCAATCCATAATTAAAGTGACGCATCTTTCTTGTTTACAAATAATACAGGGGCTCCTTAAGGTGAAGTATGAGGCCTTTTTGTCTAATAGATATTATAGCTACACCTTCAGTTCCTTTAAATCAGTAGGTGCCATTCTATAAGGGGTAATAGACACAAGAGTTATACAAAGATACACCTTAAGCTCAAAATCAAGCTCTCTCTATGGAGAGGACCCTGGCAACTCATCAGGAAAAACATCAAGAAATTCAAAAACTATTGGGATCTATTTAGGAGTTAGGGTAGAAGTATTGGTGTCAATAACATGTGCTAGGTAAGCTTTACACCTTTTACGGATGAGTTTTCTTGCTATAACAACTGAGATGAGATTCTTCGAAAGGTTTTTCTCACCTACTACTATTAGTGCCTATCCCTCTACAGTCTAGAAGGTTAGCTTCTTATGTTTACAATCCACTACAGGTCAATGTTCAGACAACCAATCCATTCCCAAAATCATAACAAATTAATGGAATAGTAACTGAATCAAATCCATAAGAAACATACCTTCATGAATTACTAAGGGACATTGTCTACACACTCGATTAATATTCACACTTTGTCTTATAGGATTACTGACTTAAATGTCTATGCTTACATGCTTAAATTTTAGTCCTCTATCATATGCTTGTGTGGTGTATACATAAGAATGTATAGATCCTATGTCTATCAATGCAAAAACTAAAACATCAAATAAGTGAAATGAACTAGTAATGACATATGGGGTTATTGCTTCCTCATGAGCCTTGATAGCATATTGCCTCACTGGTGTATGAACTTCTAATCGTATCCCCTAACTAGCACTAGGTTGATCCCCTCTGCCCTATCTCTATCCTTTACACTGAGATGTTGTTACAAATGCTTGAGTATAGGCACCCTCTAGCTATCTATGAGGATACTCTCTTTGATAAAGATCTCGGGCACCAAAAGTAAAGCACTCTCTCTTTTTGCTCAACCAATATTGCCTCTAATGTCTCTTGTTCCAAGTATTTCAAGTCAAGGCTCTATTTATATTACCTACTAGTCCAAAAGCACTAGTAGCTCATGGAGGTGGTCGAGGTCTAGCTGTAGAGGCCTACCCAGACCTCTAATATTATGTTTGCCTTTGTGTTTAATTCACTAATTGAGATTGAGATTATGCTTCTCTTCTTCTCTTACTACCACCTAAGGCTACATTGGACTACCCAATAATGAACTATCTCTTCCTCTAAAAGAAATATCTCTTCTCCTTTGCCATCTCTTCCATATCATATACAGATGCTACTAATATAGCAAAACCTGTAACCCACAAGTTAGCTATCTGCATCCTCAGTTCTATATTTAAGCCTTTTAGAAATCTTTTACATTCCTCCTCTTTATTAGGAATGAACTCCTATACATATCTTATTAGTCTAGTAAAATCTTCCTCACACTCTGACACTGCTCTCCTACCTTATCTCAGATCAAGGAACTCCTATCTCTTCTTATCCTTGTTTGACTCTAGAATATATCTTTTTTTGAACTCTATTAGAACTCCCAAGTGAGATCTATTGCTACCTTCTTCTTTTTAATTGTATTCTACCAATGCAATACTTTTTCCTAAAGTAAAGAAGTTGTACACTTTATGTTTTCTTCCTTTATACACTCCAACTATTTTAGAATTCTGAATGTTCTCTTTAACTAGTACTCTACTTGAGCTACATAATCCTCCTTTGTAGCTAGAAAATATGCAACTCCTATATTTTTAATCCTCTTTGAAGGTGTCTTCTATAAAGGAGCTGGTGGTGGTGAAGGTATTACAGCTGGCGGGGGAGGTGGAATATTAGCTGCAGAAGTATGTCTGAGCAGATACATTATCCCAGTTAATAATGCTAGCAATTCTTGGGTTTGTGGCTTTGCTTGTGGCTATTGCTGCTATTAGTGTCATTAGTTTCTAGTATGGCTACACTACCAGCTCCCCCCTAAATTATTGTAGGGTTATGACTAGCCAATTCTCTCTCTAATTTATAGGTATTTGATCACATATCTTGATTAACTATAAAAAGAAATAGGACCTATCAACCTCTTAGTAGTGTAGTAGTGCAGAAACAAATAAACCTAAATATTAGCACTCATGTAAAACACCTAGGAATAACATTGCTTTAATACCACCCAATATGACACCCCCTACTAGACTTCTTAAGAAATTTGATAGGTGATACATTTCTTACTAGATCACCTAACCTAAAATTACTTTAGGCATGCACTCTTTAACACTTAAATATTGTTTTAAAATTTTATTAGATATCACTTAGTTTCTTAGTCTAACACTTAAACATTCTTATGTGAAGTATAATAGACCTAGAAAACCATTTAATAGATATTCTACATGTTACAAAAAATTGGGCAGCACAACGGCTTCCCAGGTGACATTCTAAAAATTTTTTCACTTGTAAAGCACTTGTATAATATTATTAATCTAACTCATTCTCTTGCACCCCTTCAGGTCCCCTTAATATTCTCATCACACATCAATAACATTTCAAAATCACACAAAGCCTCAGGCACACAATTATAAAAAAACCATAAAAGTATGCCATTTAGATAAATAACTATTTATATACATCACATCTACCCTTTTAATACATTTACAAACATAAATAGCCCCTAAGCATGCTAAACCCATAACCTACAGTGTTTACATGACTGCGAGTAACAAACAAAGGAAAAGACTTCTATGTACCTTTTACAGTCTTTACTGTTACATTGCATGATCTTCGAGGCTAGCCTGCTTACCTTTGTTGCTTGCATACCAAAACACTAGTACATTGAGTATGACTCAGTGGTGAATTTAAGGTATTTAAAACATGTTATATGCAATGGTTCATATGTAATAACAAAATGACAGTCAATAAGCACTGTGTTGATGGTATATCAGGTAATTCATGCAATATAGGTGACTTGCCACTTATTTTCTAATAATTACCATAATGGCACTATGAACATTTTATTTAATTTCTTAATTCTAGTTATTACCAATCAATTTTAGCTTTTATTTTAAGTTAATTTGATAGGCCCAACTAGAAAGACTACACTCAAAACACTAAACCCAAATGGAACTGAAAAATAGAAGGGAGGCTTGTATGGCAATGGTATCAACCAAGGGTAGAGGGAAGAGGAAGAAAGGATTTTGGCATATGTGACACCCTCACATGTGTAAAGGCCTTTTATATTAAGTCCATGGATGGCTCGGATCATGCCATGTGGTGATCTAATGGCCCGTTTTAATCTAATTTTCTTTTAAAATTCAGAAATTAAAAATAATTTCTCAGGATATCCAAAAATAATAATTCTAGTTCCAAAAGTTCTCAATAATACCCACTAAGGGCCATATAAAATCACAAGTCAAAACTCCCTTGGGAGCTAGGTTACTATTCACTCACATAATCCAAAAATTCCAAATAAATACCAAAAAAGCTTAAAAAATTAAAATTCTTGCATAAATAGACTTATTAGAAATTTTGACCTTCAGGGTATGATATTTTTAGGTCCATTTGGGCATATCCCGGAGCTGTCTTGACACAAACTTAACTACAGTCACTATTCACTAGTTTTTTTTGTCTAAAATGATTTATTGGTGCATCCAAAAGTTTTAATTATTTCATTTTCATCATTTTTTGGCTTGTCAAAGTTTTGTGACTAGTTTCCCATTTTTGGCTATCACAAAGTGGCCCGATTTCTCGAGAGACACTATTCATAGCTCGGAGGTACTATTCATGAAACTAAGTTTTACGGGTATTATAATAAAACTATTGAGAACCGATTTAATTGATTTTGATCTATTTATTATTGATTGGTTTTTGTTAAAAAATTTTAATTTTTTTACTATTGTTGTATGATAACAACTGGCAATGGCATCAGAGCTAGGTTCTCAAATTAATTAGATTGACAAAAAATATTAATTATGGTTAATTGAATAAAAAATTTTACTTTTGATTTTTTCGATTCTATGGTGCTATTTAATTCTTATTTTTGATGTTCAAATCAATTTTCATTTAGATTAAGTTCTGATGTGGCATGTTTTGAAATAAAAAATTTCAAAGTATACATATTCAAAATCGAATTAGTAAAGCAAAACCCTCCATATTCATATAAGGATGGTATGTGCATAGGGAGACTGCAGTTTTCTTGATTTTTGTGATTGATCAAATTAAATACAATTTTGATTGATTTTATATGATGTTTGATATATTAAAATGAGATTTTAATTTTAGAAATTTTGGCTTTAAAATTATTTTAGAGGAATAAGGAAAATAATTACGCAAAAATTTTGGATTTTAAAGTTGTGCAAAAACAAAAATATCTCAGTAGTTATGGAAATTGGTTCGATTATTTTGTAATATTTCAAAATTTGATTTTTAATAAATTTGTGATGTTAATTAGGGTAATTAAGGATCTATAAGTTGTAAAAATTGTTTGGATATGAATGAGACTCATTAACTTGCTTAATAGTCGAGATTGTCAAAATTTTATACTATGTAATGTTCAATTTTTTCTACTTTATTGGCCAAGCATTTCAAGACAAATAGGTGAATATTTACTTATCAAAACTGATCATTATATGTCCAAAAATGTTTCAATGATTTTTAGAATTTATCCTAAGTTGTTTAGATCAATTTATCAATTCGAGTTACAAGTGGTTAAATTATTCACATTGAATGCAATTCATTGTCACTACAATTTAAAGATTTTTTAATTCAAATAAAATTCAATTTGACTAGATTTTGATTTTCTAGAAGTATATGTTAATTGATTAAATAAATTTAAGTGTTGAATTATTTAATCATATTTCAAATTATTTGTGATAAACAATATTATAGCCGATTTTAACTATAAGATATGACTAAGGAATAGAATAATTTGATTTAATTAAAAATTTATTTTTGTTTCTAATATCATTAGTGTAGATGCTACCACCTTTGGCTATGTTGATAACTAGAGATAGGCTATTAAGCAATGGCACAAGCCCCTTAGGAAACTAATCTGCATGACGTTATCTCAACTCACAAACATGGTCTGCACGGACATAATCCACCTAGGTCTGTACTGGCCCAATCAGCTCTATGAAGCCCAATGCCAATGGTCTGCCTGAACTAATCCAAGCCTATGTCCACATACATTGACTCAAACCTAGCCTAAGATTGGGCCTAAAGCCCATAAATTGGTGGGAAAGCATATCAATT
>CANXYI012241466.1:0-14868 GCA_948208565.1 Hura crepitans | reverse complement strand
ATACCAGTTGACCTAAGAAAATTCCAATTCCTTTACCACCATACTCAGTGGAATTTTTAAGGTTCAAGGTGTGGTATTTTTGAGACCATCCAGACACATTCCCAGTCTCAGGCTGTCGTGGCCCCAAAATATTTTTTATCTCCGAAAATAGTAGTTTATACCCTAATATTAATTATTAGTTCTACTAAAAATTTTAATTCATTCGTTTTCTTCTGTTTTAGGCCCATCAAAGTTTTATGACCAATATGCCAGTCATCGGATTTAGAATGACGACTCGCACCACGAGGAACATCATCCGGGTCCGTCCGATACTGTTCACAAGACTTTGACTTTTCGGGTGTTACAACAGGGGTTGGTACAGTAGCCGAGGCCCAAAATAGGGGCCATTGCACATCATGATTCCGTTATCCAGTGGCTGGGAGTCCTTCTCGAAACTATGGGGATAAAGGATAAATGAAATAACATGAATGGACTCACGGATGATAATAAGATAGAAATCTGAAGTATAAATATATCGAAATGGAACAATTGGTGAGAACAGTATTAGGGAATAAGAATAGTGAGAAACAGGCTGAGATTAAATAAAATTATATGATCTTAAAGGGACTATCTAAAGAAATAGGAAATTGAGAAAATGGTAACTGAACAGTAAAGGATTTAAATAATGAAACAAAATGATAAGAGAAATTAGTTAAGATACAGAAAGCAAGTTAAGCATATACATATACATGATAACTGAACTAAACGAAAGAATAGAAACACGTTGGTAACAGATAGGCATAAATAATGGAGTAATACGAGGTTGGTGTTTAAAATATAGTAAGAACATACAATTTGAAGGAATAAATAAAACGACTACTTTGATAGATAATTATAGGTAAAAGTTTAAGAAAAGATAAAGGAAAATTTTAATAAGTACGCATAAAAGTTTTTGGGTGCTTGCATGTCATAGGATACATGGTATGTTTAGTTAAATTCACCACTGAGTGTATACTCAGCGTAGCGGGTTTCCAGTGCATAGGTGGGTGATGTATGAAGGCTTGAAGCAGACAACCAGTAATGCAGACGACAACTGTCCAGATATGCTATGGCATGTTCAGATTTTATAATAAGTGAGTAGAGGCACTCATACATAGATATGTGGGTATTTATAGGAAATTAATAGTAATTGTAGCATTACGGAGATAGTAAAAATCATTAAAATGGTAGTATAACTGGATCAGTAGCTGTAAATGAAGCCTAGGGTAATAATGAACTGTAGCATTCGGCATATAAGAGTCACATACTTGGTAGGTTAAATTCAGAACTTAGGAACTGTTAAGTGAAATTTCCAAACTCTAAAATGTTAAATATGACAGAGGTTAAATGAAAGACCCCTGGGGAAATCGAAGGATAGGTAACCTCACGAGAAGTGACACATCTTGCCTATTTTCATAAAGAATGGGTAGGGGGTGTTACATCATTGATCAATGGCAAAATGTCCACCTCGATAACCATAACATCTTACACTACTCTATATAAGAACTGTTGATTCATTAGACACCTGCCCCAAAAAATCCGAACTCTTCTCTATGAGGAGTCTAAGGAAAGAGTGATCTCAATGATAATGTTTTGTGCTTGAAAACGCATTTGTGTGCACGTTCATTAAGAGAGTCTTAGAACATTCATCATTTGCTTGTCTTCATTCAGCACATTAGATAAGCACATTTGACACATACATCACTTGACATAAGACATGCTCAAGCATTCGTCTTGCATCACAAGCCATCTCATATACCACACTATCCCATAACTTCACCTTTTCGTGCATACTGTTTAGACATACTTATGCATCATTCATCTATACCTATATTAACCACCCACTTTGCATCACACTAACCCATTCATTGATATTTTACCTAGACACATCATGTAGACTTCACTTCACATAAATTCATTTACTGACTCTCATACCCACTCCGCCTGTATATATATCTACCTTTATCATTCATCATATATCATAGGATTCATTCATTCAACATAAGAAAAGATATATTCATCACTCAGCATATAACTATTCCTCTTATATCATTCAGTCGCTCTTCTATGAGAAGATCCATTTATCATGTAGTTGCCTACATGTACATTAATAGGCATTGACCATTCATTTAGATTCCTCATTTATTTAGAAACATGCATCACCACAACCATTGAATACATACCTCACCATATCTTTTGTTTGGAGGAAATTAAGAACCAGCACACATTATTCGATTCATTCAATAAGCATGCAGTTAGCCTATAAACATCTATCCATTCATCATGTGATCACCACATTCATTCACTAGTGTCTTCTCATTCACCACCTTTGTACCTCTACACTCATTTGTCAAAAATAGGATAGAGTTCATTCATTTAAGAGAAAAGTGGGCCACCAATCACTAGGCACACTCATACCTTTACACATGTATTAGTTCATTCACACACTCAAATTAACTAAGCACTAACATATCTAGTATATAGTCACATGCTATAACATGTGTACACATTCATGCATCATCTGGCATAAGCATCTTATTTAATCACTAATCATACAAGAACACAAAAGAGAAGTAACATGCATACACATCATATAAAATAGAGTTATATTCATTCATGCATCATAGGAAAAAATACCCATTGGTCTATGCATATTCACTCATTTAGGAAAAAAAAGTTATATTTACCACATAGTTGCCTATCCATGTATAGCCCTTGCAAATACACGTCTGACACATGCGACACCTCTTGCGAAATGCATCAATTCACCTATCCATGTTTACACAACCATACATGCACCAAACAGTCGAAAGACGTATGCTTATTCATCATTCAAAGCAGTGTTCATTCATTACCACAAGCATTAGTGTTCACCCATGTATATCCTAAAATCCATATTAAGATACACATGTTCATGTACCATTTAATAAACAAATTTAAACATTTCAAATATATATAGACTTCACATATAGTGTATGTACATATATATACATAAGTTGCAGGCCTCTACTCCTCATCACTCTCTATTTCCACATCATCAGAAGAAAGCACCAACTTCTCAGCAATCTTCAATGCCCTCAGCTTTCTCCTGATAGCACAGAGCGAAGCCACCCTCCTAGCTAGCTCATTCTGCAAAAAAGAATAAAAGATTAGTATATCTCAGGTATACCATGCATCATCAATCACTGTAGGAAAGGACTCACTGTGAGGACACGAGTCTTATCAACCATTGCCCTCCTGAAAGCCTTCATTACAAGAGCAATTCTCTCCACAAGAGCCCTCCTAACCTATCAAAATCAAAATAACAAGTGTCATATGAAAATAAGCCAACACAATGATCAGTAAAAGTCAAAAGAGACCACACCAATGTGGTGTTTTTTGGCTCTAAAGGAACTAGCCAGTTATCTTTGATGCGAAGGTAAATGGAGGATAGCTCTCCATCCATACCATACCACATATAGCTTAGGTCAGGTACATCAGTTAAAGTGCCCACAATCTAATCAAGCAATGACGACTGATCAATAGATGGACTAGAGACTCCACTCCTAGTAGTACGTGTAAAAGGAGGCAAAAATTAAAAACCTTAAGAACTAGGAACTATGCTCACCCTCTTTCTAGCGAAAGAAGGTCCAACTTTAGAAGCGATGGTAGTAAGCTACAACACGACACACAGTCAAAAATTGACTAAAAAAATAATGAGCAAGAGATAAAGCAATTCACCTGAGGAGCCAGTCCTAAAGTGTAAGGTACCTGAGGTAGCAAGTGGTAAATGCCCAGGAGAGGTACCCTACCCATCACTCTTCACCAACATGCTCCCAAGTATACTTGCAGTCATGCCTCGTACAAACTCCAAATCATCGATGTATCTCCCAAATAGCATCAAGTTAGGAGGACTTTAGGCAACGTGACATGCATCCGGCCCCATGTGCCAGCCTAGTACCCTTTCTCCCAAAAACCATGAATAAGCCTTAGGGCTAGTCAATAACATCCTACGAGAGGATAGCTCTTGAACATAATGTAGAAAGTCTAGCATCTCCTTAAGGGGGAAGATCTATCATGCCAAATTAATCTACAAAGGTAAGCAGTAATTTTAATCAACCAAATTACTAATAATAGGTTTTCATATGTAAGAATACTCATATCTGACCAAGCTCGAGAACTGAGGTATTGTCAATGTACATTAAAGAAGATGCATTCCAAGACCCAGTAGATGGTTGAACCCATCTATTCATCACTGGGTATCAATGGGGAATATCTAACTCGCACGACCGAGGCAATAAATGAAGCTTATATGCCTAAACCTATAAGAAGCAAAGGTATAAAGTCAAATTTAGGAAAGACCACAAGAAGCAAAAAAGGGGGATCAAAATAGATTACTCACCAGAACACCTTATATGAAGCCCTGCACAAACCAATGGCTTTTCTTGGTACAAATAGCCATATCCAAACTTTTAAAAATCTAACCGAGCGAGGAAAAATAGAAATTCTAGGAGCCAATACCCTTAATCTACTCGAGGATAGGAAGAAAGCTCCAGCTCACATTGCCGTTGGCATTAGCAAATAATGTGGTACCCAACAAGTATAAGATGAAACAACACACATACTGATCAACCTTAGACTGACCGGATGGAGCTACATCCATCCACCTCTCATACAAATTAATGCGTCAGATACTCTTAGAGTGGTCTTGAGGTATAAACCCCAACAACTCTTTCACCTTCTATAGTCGAAGTGAAGGGTAGTGATAGCAAGCATCAAAAGCAATAGCCCTCCCAACGTAAGGTACTCCAGTAATGAAGGCCTAATTGAAAGGAGTTATAGCCAGCTCCCTAAATGACAGGTGAAAGGTGTGTATGGTATCCATCCACCTATCCAAAAAAAGCCTAGAGAGCCTGCAAGTCCCAACAAAAGTCTCCACCAACCAAGTGGTCCACAAATGTCTAGAACCCTATCACTCTCATTTGATTTTTAAGAGGAATTGGCATTGGTGAATACCATTGTTGCGGTCCAAACAGGGTGCCCCCACACTTAAGGGTGTCTAAAAAAGATAATCAAAGGTAAGCAAGATAAATGTCCGTACGAACTAAAGTCTCCAACAAAGGGGTTCACACGAACAAAAAATAAGCCACAGTAAGTTCGCACGGACTGCAAACAAGCAGATTTCACAACAACCCACAGAGAGGCTAAACATGCAATAGGGCCATATGTATAACACACATATGCAAATAAAAGTCCGTACAAACTCCAGATAGCCTCCAATGAGTCTGTATAGACTACCTAATCTATAGCATGTAGAAAGTCTCAACATCCTATGCTAATAATTTTGGAATAGTTAAAGATAAAGGCTATACAGTCCTAGCCAGCCCTAGGCAAACCAAGTCTACATGAACCAAAGCAGCCCCAAGCAAACCAAGTCCATATAGACTTATCAAACCAGAGACAAACAACCAAAAAAATAAAGGAAAACCCAGTTAAATCTACAACAATACGCATGAATGGAAGAAAGCTTACCTGGGGGCATACTTCAAAGCATGCATGGTGAGCCAAATTAGTAGAATCGGAGTCAGGTCACCAAAATGAATTTTGTTCAATAAAGTAGCATTTTGCGGATAGTTGATTAATGCAGAGGGTATGAACCCTCTAATATTGGTATAGAGATGTTCTCCACTGAAATAGGAGATCGAGGGGAAGAAGTGGTAGCTGGATGAAGGAAAAGTGCCACTAGAATCCCCTTATCTACCACGACATCGCTGGAGGGAGAAGAAAAAGAACCGGAGGAGTGAGGGGAAGCCATTTAGGGATCCTTTTTTGGAAGGAAATAGAGAAAAGCAAAATAAGGAAATGAAGAAGAGAGGAAGATCGACAGTTGTCAATTTATCATGAAATATCCGTATAGATGTATCTTACCTTTATCCACACGAACTTATAACTCAGCCTATTACCCACTTATTTCTTAGTCCGGACGAATTAAATGCATGACCACACACTTTATCCATACGAACTTATATTCTAGCTTTCTTAATCCGTATAGATTCACTTCACGGTCTTGTTTTCTCACAGTCCATATAGACTTCATCATCACATTCACCACAAACACCCTTTGCATCCACTCAATAGACATACATTAATTTCATACACACACATACGCATTGCACGTAACATTTCTAAGCACTTTATGATTCATAAACAAGTAGACATCCCCCATTCTTGTACAAGATCCCTTACACTATTCAAATAGGCATATGAATGATCTCAGCCACATATATGTGGTCTCTACGAATTACTCATCATGAATGCCACACGTACACACATTTGACACCTTGTATTTACACATGCGCAAACTACCATATTCACACATGGTTAATCACTTAAAGATACATATAATTAGGCACTCACATGTCAAGCACACATATACACTAGCATTCGAATCATTTTTAAGGTAGACAACTACTTGATCTTCCTTGAATCAAAGCGTCATCCACAACTAATGAAAGCTAGGTATGTATCACAAAACTTGCTGTATCAAACTAATACTAACTCTTACCACATTTTCTTTTGTAAGATTCAACTCCATGCTTAGATTCGACTCTATATCCAATTGGATTCGACTTCATGTCTAATCCAATCCTTTCAAATTTGACTCTGTGTCCAATTTAACTTTTTTAGGTTCAGCCTAACAAGCAAATCCATTACTTTTTCAGGTCCAGCCTAACAAACCAATCCAAAATTCCTTTCCATCTTAATCAAAACTCGTCGATCAAACAACCTTAGGCGTGATCAAAATATCTTTCACCCGATCAAACCTCGTTAGTCAAACAACCTTAGGCGTGATTAAAATATCTTCCATCAGGTCAAACCTCATCGGTGAAAACAATTTTAGGTGTGATCAAAATTATGTAACTATGAACTTACGAACTATATCATGAAGACATAAGACAATAAGTAGGAACGTAAAGAGGTAAAACAGCAAGACTTCAAAGCAAAAACATGTTCAGATCTAGTTAGATTTTCACTTCACCATAATATCAATTCCTTTTTGAAGGGAAGATACAACTCAGCTTTTGCAATGATTCAGAGGCAAGTATCCGTATTCGATGTATCTTTGCACCAGGTAAGTCTACACAATAAGGTAAGTATCTCTAACTCAAGTACTTTGTTGTGAATTGTTTCAATTTATGCATTTTCACAGCACACACCAAAGTGAGGGCAAATAGACGCCACCACCTTTGGCCTATAATGATAACCAGAGATAGGCTCTTAAGCAATGGCACAAGCCCCTTAGGAAGCCAGTCCACATGGACTTATCTCAGCTCACAAACATGGTCCGTATAGACATACTCCACTTACACAAACTAACTCAAACCTAACCCAAAGCCTATAGACTAGCAGAAAAGCATACCACTCAAGTCTACACGGACTAAGTAGTCGGGGTTCACATGGACTTGCTGATAAAATCTTCTAGAAGCATGAGATCCCTATGCAGACAATGAATCCTAGTCCTAGAAGGATTATACCACCTCTGAACAAGTTATCCTAACCCCAAAACCTATAATACCCCTCCTAAGGTATGAGAGAAAGGGGGGCTTAGAGGCCCTTTAAGAACAGTGTTCTAAGCATCCAAGAGATCCATTTTGTGAGTCCAAGAGAGGACTCCAACCAGGATACGATATACTAGTCTTTTTAGCCCTTATTCAAAACTATTCTTTTTCCAAACCTCTACTTTTTTGTCCCATTGTTTAAGAGTTCAATCACAAGTTAAGATATGAGACCTTCTATTATGCATTCATACTATTTTTATAGACCTGGGATCTCCAAGGATTGATCACAAGTGAGGTGATTTTATGTAATCCCCACTTTGATCATAGCAGTAGGTCATCATTTTAAGTTGTTCCTTTTTGTATAATTGATTATTTTCATGTTATAACTATTTTGTAATTTTCATCCTAATCACACGGACCTATCTATGAGCATGAGAATGTTTGCATGAACTTACTTTATTCATGTGTATAATGTGTCATCTGCACGGACTTATATTCAATGTCCTATTTGTCTTATGTATCATGTTTTAACGTATTATGTCTATCATATTGACATAATTCTATGATGTTAGCATGTCATATAATTATTCCATTCTCTAATATGCACATTGTTGACGTACTAAAACTATTGTATGTTCGTACGGACTCTCTCTCATGAGAAATGTAATCCATACGAATGATCTTATTTTATTTTTATTTATTATATCTTTAAGTCTGCACAGACTTCTTTTCATAAGGAACATAGTCTGCATAGATATATATGTCGCACGGATTTAAGTCCTGTTTTGTTTTGGTTATTTCTTTGGGAACCATGCTTGTCATGTGTCATGTTTATACACATGCACATTGATGTATCATATGAATAATACATGAATATCTTTGATGTCTAGAACTAGCATGTAGTCCGCACGGACTCCTTTTCACAAGGAATGTAGTCCGTATGGACTCTTAGGTTTTACATATATTTATCTTAACATGTAATCTGCATAGACCCCTCCCCCATCTCACAAGAAATAAGATCCGCATGAATGTTATATTTCCCGACATGTCTGCCTCTATTTGCAATCCTCATGGACTCTTTCTCATAAGGGAAGTAGTTTACACAGACTTATATCTATGAGCTTGAATCCGCCTATACATTCAACATGTATTATCCATGAATTGTAATGCTTATGTCACTTCATAAACACTTTATAACATGACTCATGGCTCTGTAATATTTGTGTTATGTTACTTAATGACGTTGTCTTTTGACGTCCTTATAGGCCATTGCGTATCATTTCTAACCTATTTCTTTGAGATGTTTGCAAGTGACCAAGCTGACATAAGTAGGAAGTCCAGACGGACCTAGTCTATCACACTAGTATCAGTTCTCATGGACATATTCCGAAGCCTTATGGAGTCCGCGCAGACCTAAAAATGTACAAGTAGGACCAATTTATGTTATGGACTATTTCCAGTGGTTTTGTACTCTTTTACTTCTTTTGTTCATTTTGGGTTGTAATAGGTAGTTAATAACTTGTTTTACACGACAAAGCCTAAATCTCACCTAAAATGATTTTAAATCTCACTAAAAAGGTTTTTCTATGTAATTAATTGATGTTTTACTAATAAAAATGATTTTGGGTTTTCTTTTATCAAAATTCATATTAAAAATATATTTTAATGAAGACAAATCTCCTAGAGATAGGAGTTGGGCAATTACTGCTAATTTCTATGGAATTATGGGTAATTGTCAGGTCACACCATAATCAATCAATAACCTGATTTTTGGATGTATAATATACATGTTATATGCTTTAAATACCACTAATTTACTTCTTATACATGAAAAGGTGACATAATTGCTTTAAATACAATGCATGCTTGATTGATACGGGATTGATAAATGCTACAATACACAAAGAATGCATATTATTGGGGTATGAATAAGATTTGAATTTTAAACCTTTCTAGTACAAAAGATCAGAGGTCCTAGTATAGAGGCCAAGTGGTGACTCCACTAACCACTCTCGTCCTCGATAAAATTCATAATCTTGACAGTTGAAAAGATCTTTTATGACCTTAATATTTTGTCACTAAATTATTTTTAACAAAAAGACAAAAATTTTCCTCCCTTAATAAATTATAACAATATTTTTTGTCACAATATATTATTATTGGCAAAATTATATCTTGTCATTATAAGTATATTTTTTGATGCTATTATTATTTTTACAATAATTTTCTTTTTCACAAAACAATAAAGATAAAAAAAATTTCCTTATAGAATTGTAAAAATAATAATTTTTATTCCAAAATTTAAATTATAAGAGACGAAATTTATGTATTGTCACAAATCTTATTTTATAATGACATTATTTATTCAGCACAAAATTATTTCTATTTAAAAATCATATAAAAATTTAATGCATTTATTTTGAATCTAATGAAATGTTTGAAGCCATCATAATAATAGACATAATGATGATGCAACTCTAGTCACCATAAATATTAATCTTTATGACTGCGTATTATTATTTGTCATCTATTATGACTGCATATTATTATTTGTCACCAAACTATATTGTTTAAATAGATGACAAATATTTTTTTTATTGTCATAAATAGTTTCAATAGCAATAAAATCATATTTTGTCATTAATAACTAATTTAATTATGACATCTTTTCGTCATGAATTATAATTATTTTGTTCTTTTTCAATAATTGCAATAAAGATTTGACTTCATCGTAAAAAAATGTAATAATGATGCAATCTTTTCTTGTTACCAAAAGGTTCATTTTTTTAACACATAAAAAAGGTTCATTTTTTAACAAGTTTATGTGTTGTTAAATAACATTCAAAAAAGTTATTAAAAGCTTTTGATTTCATAGCTAACCATGATGAAAATTTATTTATTGTCACAAGGCACAAACATTTGTGATGAAATTGATATTCACCATAACAAAATATTTATTTGTGACAAACTTGTTTGTCATCACAATTTTCACCACAAAAATGGTGGAAAACTTTCCCTTCTTTGCAAAGTGTGACAAAAAATTTTATATTGTCAAAACAATACAATATTTTGTGAAGTATCTTAAGATATGCAGTGACATAAGCTAATTTTGTCAATAGAACACATAAAAGGGAAATGGCATATAAAAATCATTACTATATGTGATATTATGTGACAAAAATATATGCGTTATTTAAACTTTGTTACAAAAAATATTAATTATTGTAGTGTGTTTAGAAAGAAATAGCAATAGTGTGTAGCAAATAATAACTTGCTTACTAATATAAGGTTGTAAGTAAATTCAAGGATATACAATGACATCTTTCAAAATCAGCTTGTCATATAATTTGACAAATCTATTTAATTTCACAATGGATTTCTGTCCATTTGGCAAATGAACTTGGAAAATTTTAATAGCTTGGGATGTTCGAAAGAGTGTGGAATCAGAAATGATGCAATCAAATGCTTTAAAATCAATAATCCAATGTACATTATTTACTAGAGTTATAGTAGTTTGTTTTAGGACTGTGCCAGAGTACCTTATTGCACTTTCGATATTGGAGTTCTCCTTTCTACTGATAATTATAGATGGAGTAATGGTCAAATTGATTGTGGTAACTTAATGTGTATTCTAATTGTCTTGCAATAATGTCAAAAGTTGTTTGCATAATCTAGAGTGAAAGGAAATTTAAGAACAACTTCTGTTTGAATGTTACAATAGAATTTCCTTCCTCATTAACTTTAGATTCTTGCCATGACTATAGATTGTTCAGACTAGAATTGAGCCTCTATGACCTTTTACCTTGTTGCCATATCCAAGTGGAAAGTCATATTTTCTATAACATCACTCTATAATGTGACTGAGAAGTCCATAATAAGTGCGCAAAAGGTTTTTTTTTTTTTAATCTTGATCGCTTTGATTATTTTTGCCATTTCTAGCATTTTGATTCTAAGAATTACCATGATTGTCATTTTTGTTAGTGAAAACCATGGATTCCCCATTTTCAGAAGGGTTTCTTGTACTAGTTAATTACCTCTCATATTGTACAGCCATTAAGAACATGTCATTTAAATGGTTTTGATAGCAAAATATGTCACTTAATGCTAGAAAAAAATATTATTCAATCCCTTTAAAAACTTAGTAACTTGATTAAATTGTTTATATCACTTAATAACACCAAGTGAATAACAATAACATAAAGGTTGACACTCACAATTAAGAGTAAGGAAAAAAATTATCCACTTCATCCCAAGACTCATTGGCTATCTATAATAGTTAGTAACAAAAACTCACCTCATGAAATAAGAGAAATCTCATGTTGCCGATATGAAATCCTTAGAAAATTACTTTAAGAAAATTGATCTCTAAGCTTCTCTAATATATCAAAGGCTAGCTTAATCCATATTACACTTTATTGAATTGCAAGTGAGGGAATTTGTGATCCAGGTGATAACCATTGTATAGCATCAAAGGAAAGATCATATTTGTCTGGTGCAGGTAAGCTCATGTCAATCAACTTCACCTTATTTTTTGTTAGAACCCATTTCATAGATCTAGATTAAGTATAGTAGTTTGATACATTCAGTACTGGGGAGGCCAAAATAATAGATGGATTTTCATTTGGATGGATATATAGTAAGCTTAAAGGAGAGTCTTCTAGTTTTTCCATTAAAGAATTACAAAAGAGAAAAAAATAAGAGTATAAGTGAATTAAAGTGAAAAAGAGAGTATTTGATTACTATGAAAAGGAAGGGAAAATGAAAGAAAAGATGGGGAAAATGGCAATTATTGGATATGTTGATACCATGAGAGCTTGTAAGAGAGAAAAATATGGAATGATTTAGTTTTCAATAATACCAAAAAGGAGTATAGTAGAGTATATATTTACATAATTTTGTAAAAGCTTAGACTAATAGCTTGGCTAACTAATTCTTTAGCTAAAGCAACTAACTTGTAACCATAACAAACTAAAGCTGGAAAAAACAAAACTACAAGTTTGGTACATGGCATTCACAGTGGAATTTGAGCTTTTATGATATTTTGCCTTATAACCATATCTAGGTGGAAAGCTGCTCTTTCTATAGCATTGCTCTATAGTGTGAACAATGAGTCCATAATAAGTGCTCAAAGGCTTTTTGTTTTTTTGATCACTTTACTACCTTTGATTATTTTTGCCATTTCTAGCATTTTGATTCTAAGAATTACCATGATTATCACTTTTGTTAGTGATAACCACAAATTCCCCAATTTGAGAAGGGTTTGTTGGATTAGTTAATTATCTCTCTTATTGTATGGCCATTAAGAACACTTTATTTAAGGGAAGTAGTGTTTTGATAGCAAAATATGTGACTTAATGCCAAAAACATTATCATTTAATTCTTGTAAAAAATGAATGATTTGATCAAACTACCTATATCCCTTAATAACACTAAGTGAATTACAATAACCTGGAGGTTAACACTTAGAGTTAGGAATAAAGCAAAAATTGTCCAATTTATCCTAAAGACTTTATAGCTATGTATAATAGTCAGTAACAGAAACATTATCATGTGGAAGAAAAGAAAACTCATGTTGTATATTTGAAATCCTGACAAAATCATTCTGAGAAAAGCAATCTTTGAGCTCCTTCGACAGATTGAAGGCCAGCTCAATCCATATCACACTCTATTGAATTACAAGTGAGAGGGAATTTGTGATCTATGTGATAGCCATTGTATTGCAAAGGAATAATCATTTTCATGTGGTGCATGTAAGCTTTCATCAATGAACTTCATCTTATTTTTGGATTTTAAAACCTATTTCATGGATCTAGACTAGGTATAGTAGTTCGATGTATTTAGAACTAACAAGACCATAATAGTAGATAGATTTTCATTTGGATAGATGCATAACGGGCTTGAGGGAAAGTCTTTAGTTTCACCATTGAAGAATTACGGAAGAAAAAATAAGAGTACAAGCAAATTGAAGAGAAAAAAAGAGTATTTGGTTACTAGGAAAAAGGAAGGAAAAACAAAGAAAAGACAAGAAAGTAGAGGTTACTAGATGTGATTTGATACCATGGTAACCTTATGAGAAAGAGAAAAATATATAATGATTTAATTCTCAATTATACCAAAAAGGAGTACAACAGAGTATTCATATACATAATTCTAGAAGTTGTAGAAGCTTAACTAACTAATTACATAACTCATTCTTTAGTAGCTTAACACATGATTTTGTTTCTAAACTTGTACTAAATATTAAAACTGATCCCTGAACTTTTACAAAGCTAAATTTAGCACTTGTACTTTACTTTTAGTTATTAACTTTGCACATATACTCATTCAAATGATGACATGGGCACATCATGCATCCCAAGCACATTATTTTATAAATTGTACACATATTTTGCTTAAGTGGAAAATTTTGCAAATAACTAAAAAACTAATTGATGTATAGAATCTGTTAAATTCCTAACGATTCTCTATTGTCCTTCACCTCATGGTTTTAATTCTTCAAAAATTCAAAAACTTCAACAGCAAGAAGACTTCTAGTCTCATTCCTATATTTTAAGACTGATTTTATTTTCAAGACTATTTCAATTTTAAAGTGAATGCTTCAAATTGTCTTTATGATGAGACTAGAGGGATAGACCCGATGTAGGCCCCCTCAACCTTTTCTTCTGCTAATTTTCTTGAAAAATTTATATTTTAACCCTTAAAATTTTTATTTTATGTAAGTTGAGCCTCACACATTCTTTTAATTTCTCCATGGCTTCCCAAACCCTTCATTTTGGGTTTGCCTCCAAGCAAAACACTAGAACTAAAATGTCTAATAAATCATAGAAGGTGAATCTTTAGTTTTAGTAAAAATAAATAATTCAAAAAAAATTTAAAGTAAAATGAAAGACAAAAGCTAGTAGTTAATCGACAAAATCCATAATGTCTCGTTGGTAATTTAAATGCTATATGCCATTATAATATTCCACTAAAAAGTAATGTCTCGTTGGTAATTTAAATGCTATATGCCATTATAATATTCCACTAAAAAGTATGTAAGCATCGTTTAAAAAATGTACATTATATTTACCTATAATCCGTTTAAAATGTGTTAAATTTATAATTAAGAATTAAAGCGTAAGTGCTAAACTCAACTTTTTTGAAAACTTTAAAAATCTATTTTAATATTTAGTGAAAATTCAAGAGGCAAATTAATATATTAAGCCTTTTTCAGCTAGGGCGACTAACTTGTAATCATAATAAAGTACAACTATAAAATACAGCTTATCACTCGGTAACAATAATATAAATCTAGAAAAAAAAAATTTTTTTT
>CANXYI012241461.1:0-13649 GCA_948208565.1 Hura crepitans | reverse complement strand
TATATATATATATGCTTATCTATTGGATGTCTGTGGGTCTGAGACCCTATGTGTTGCTATGTTGGCTGCTAATATTGTTTTAGGGGGCCAGAAGGGTCCAGGGGTTGAGTTTTGAATTGCAACTATTTTAGAAGTGTTTTTCTTGCAGGAAAAATTTTTAATTTTTTGCCCAGGTAGCCATTATGCTACCCAATTTTCTGTAAATGGATAACATACATAATCTAGACCTTTTAACAAACTAAAATAGGCAGTAATAAAAGTTTATATAGTAAAGAACACAAAATGGTCAAGATAGGGCGAGGTTGGTCAAAATGAGATAAAAGTTAAATGAAAGAGCCTCGGGGAAATCCAAAGATGGGTGACCTTTGAAAGTGACACCTTTTGTCAGGTTCCTTCAGGAATAGGTAGGGGGTGTTACATGATAGCAGCTGTTAAGGTATCTATGAATGTAATTTAGCCTGCTGGCAATCTTTAACCTCAAGTCATGATTTTAGACTTTGGGTCTTGTGTTATGGACATCGGGTTTGTACATGACATTTAGGTTCAGGTTTTGGACTATAAGTCCTATGCCTTAGATTTTAAATCATGATTACTACCTTCATGTTTTGTGTATGATCTACAGATCAATGTGGCTATGGGCCAAGTCCCGTTATCCAGTGTATAGGTAATTGTCTTTTAGGTATAGGCATGTGTTAAACTGCAATATTAAATAAAATTATGTGATAATCTCAAGTTAAGCTTTGTAATGATTATATTATTGCTTTGGTATAATAATGTAATTCACTATTTATCATTATTATAATTAGTGATGCCAAAATCAATTTTGGCTAATATATATGATTTTCTAAATTTTATTGGTATTACCCTATTGATACATGTACGTTTTGAGATATGTTCATGTTATGTTGGTACGCCTGTATAAGTGTTTTTTTCTTTCCATCTACTTGACAAAATTTTCATATTCATTGATAATACTGCATGTTTTGCCATAATCATATATTAAGGTAAATAAACCACTAAGCGAAAGATTAGTGCATCGTATTATTTGTGGTGTATAGGTAAAGGCAGTAGATTAGAGTCAAAGCCTCGGAACCATAGGAGAACAAAAAGCTATCTTGTTTGGGTATTTTTGGATCTCTTTTTATGTAATTTTTGTGATGAATTTAGTTAGATAACACTCTTGTTAAAAATGAGGGATTGGGCCTAATCTGTATTTCTGTAATCATGTTTTGTAATCTCTTATTAACAATAGATTTACATTTTCTTTTAAAAGTTTTCAAACACTTGCATGACTTGTATCATCATGTTTCTTATACATGCATGAGAGTGTTTCTTTATGTTGATGATGGGGGTCAGATGGACCCATTTTGAGTAGATATGTGTTGTATGATCTTATAGAAGTGTTTTTTAACAAGTTACTATTTGGAAAAATGTCCTGGTATAGCCGTTATTGCTGTCGAATATTCAACACGATGACCCTATTAGTATGCCTCGTAAAATGTGTTTTTGATTATTAACTATTTTTATAACTTTAACATGAAAGCAATATTTTAACTAAAGAAAAGTTTTAATTTGAATGGTGGTTTTTCTTATAGAATAGTTCAGATATTAGTAAGCATGTTTCTCGTTACTCGAGTTTAGTATACGAAACAGGTGTCACACCGATAGGCAATCTGAATGAGCCATAAAGATATTGAAAGATATGATATGAAGTTGTGCCATTAAGTTTAAAGGAAGCTAGGATTAGTACTTGCCTTTGACTGAGTTTGCTTATAATAATAGCGATCAGGCTAGCCTAGGCATGGCTCTATATGAGGCATTGTATGGTAGAACATGTAGAACTCCACTTTGTTAGGATAAGGTGGGTAAAAATAAACTTATGGGGTTAGACTTAATCAGAGATGCGGAGGAGAAATTCAAGATCATTAGAGAAAGACTAAAAGTTACCACAGATTAATAGGAGTCATATATTGACATAAAGCAAAAAGACATTGAATATGAAGTTGGCAAAAAGGTATTCCTTAAAGTATCACCGTGAAAAAAGATGCTTCAACTTGGTAAAAAGGGCAAGCTAAGCTTGAGATTTATTTGTCCATATGAGATTACAAAATGTACGAGATCGATAGCTTATCAATTAGCCTTCCTACCAATATTGCAACAAATTCATGATGTGCTCCACATATCGAAGCACGATGATACAGATTTGACCTTTCTTATGTGATAACCACTGAAGAAATCTAAGTACAGCCCGATCTAACTTGTAAAGAAGAACTAGTACATACACTAGATAGAGAAATCAAGGAGTTGAGGATAAGTTTGTATTGCTAGTGAAAGTGCTATGGAGGCATCGTAAGATAAAAGAGGCTAACTGGGAGAGTGAAGAATAGATAAAAGCTCAGTATCCTCACTTGTTCTCACCAAGTAAATTTCAAGGATAAAATTTCTTAAGAGGGGAAGAATTGTAATGCCCAAGAATAAGGGTTTCATGAATAGTACTTCACCAGGCACGTTTAGTGTTTTTCAAGTATTCGAGACACAATGAGGTGAACGAGGGGGAAGTATTAGTCATGAAACTTTGACAGGCAAAATAATGATGAAAGTGAAATAATTAACACATTTAGCAGAGCCAATAAATAATTTCACATCAAGATCTAGTGAATAGCAACCTTAGTTGGCATCGTGTTGGGAAAGGCCTGGGATGTGCTCAGATGGACCTAAAAATAGCATAGACTAAAGGTCAAAAATTCTAAGTAGTTTAATGGTGAAAGAATTAGAATTTTCTAAGGTAGATTGATATTTAATTGTAATTTCTTAATTACACGAGTGAATAGTTAACCTAGTTCCCTTTGGAATTTTGACCTGAGAAATTAGGGGTTTTTTAATTGAGACTTTTAAGAATTTTTGGCACTAAAAGAATTAATTTTAGAGGCATGAACATAACATTTAAATTTTTGGATCTTAAAACATAAATAGGATTTTTATGGACCATCGGATCACCACGTGGTGCAATTCGAACCATCCATATGCATAATATAAAAGAGGGACACATATGTGAAACCCATCTTCCACCTCTCTCCACCAAGCAGGGCTGATGCCATCTCTATTAGGGCCCTCTACCATTTTTTTCTTCATTTCTCACCCAAATTCAGCCATTTTACCACCTAATCAACAAACTTTGCCTCCACAGTCTTATGAACATTGATATACTGATAGAAATTCAAGAAATCGCTTGTTTGGAGAGGTTTTAGCACTTAGTGAATAGTGACAATTTTAAGTGTAAGTGGTTTTTTTTCAAAGTCTCTTATTTTTCTTATATAGTATTCAAGCATTGATATTAACTATACAAATAGATTTTAGTTTAGATATAAGTAGATTTTTGTATGATTTTTCTAACCCCAAAACCTATTATGTTTGTAGCCATGGAGAGAAAATTGGTGGAGGAAAAAAAGGAACAAAGATTGAAAGGTGTATTTGGCACATTTTGGAACCCATTGTAAGTGGATTTAATGTAATATGCATTGTATATTGTCTAGGGTAGCATATCTGTGTGTAAATGTGTGTATAGAATTAGTATGTTAAAGGTATATGTTGGTGTTTTGTAAATGATAAATGTGTATATGTAATGTCATGCTCATAATAAGCATGAATGTATAAAGAGAAGATGAAAATACAATATGTAGATGTGTGAGGTGAGTATAGCCAAATGGTAAGTTAAGTAGGAATGTGTGTGTAGGTGTGAACAGAATGTAAGTGTGATGTAAATGAGATAAAACTTAAGTAAAAAGCATGATTGTGATATGGAATTGAAGAAAAATTAGATATGTGTGCACTTTCATGTAATAGCCATATAGTGTGTGGAATGGTTACAAGATAATAGAATAATAAGTAATAAACAAATGAAATATGTGTGACATGATAATGTGGTATCATAATAAAATATAGAATTGATATGATAAATGCTTAACATAACATAAGTGGTAAGACATAGAAGTATAACAACATGAATGGACAATTGTTATGAGATAAGACATTGGGTATAACTATGCAAGGATGGTAAAATGGATCGTAGGATATTGTGTCTTTAGATATTGAAAGTAGTGGTTGAATAACAAGAATGGATATAACTACATAAAAGATGGTCTGATAAGATGAGTAAAGAAGTCATGAAACTCATTAAGTTAAATGAGCTACACGAATGATAATTGGAATTGGCCCATATTAGCTAGGCCACCTACTTGATAGGTTGACCGGTCAACTAGGGAGTTAGATTGCTAGTATCTTTGGTCCATATGGATTATCCCCTGAGTGTATGGCATGGTAGGCACAACCATTGAGGTTTTGGATGTGAACCCTGCGCATTTTGGGTATTGGGAGGCCCATGTGGGCAAATCCCTACTACTCATATTATTTTGGATATTAAGTTGTCCATACGAGCTAATCCCTACTATCCACTAATGTTAAGATATTAGGAGGTTCATCAGGACTGATCCTTGCTATCCCTTTTATTAGGAGGTCCAGTAGGATTGTTCCCTACCATTCCAGTATTAGGATATTCCAATGAATTGATCCCTACTATCGAGTGGATATAGGTAGGTGCAGTTACCGAAGACTATAGTGTAAGCCACTGCATAGGTATGGATCCCGTTATCTAGTGTTAAAAGAGTTGTCTTTACAGTATAGGCCTAAGAAAAATGAAAGGGAACAACAATATAATATCATAATTAGAGTTGCATGTAATACCTAGAATAAGTAACAACTAGGGAATGAAATTGAATAGACTTAATCATATTATATCACTAGACACGATAAATTGATCACTATGCTCTGTGACTAACCTAACTATAGAATTGGTAATTAACGATAAGGATCCATAGATAAGGTAAACATACATGGCTTGAAGAACTGTATAATGCATGTTGTATGTGTGTGTGATACAAATCATATTACATTAAATTCATCACTGAGTGTATTCTCAGTGTATTGATTTCCTGATATGCAAGTACTAGTTGGAGACCTGTTGTTTAGCCTCGACATGCAGTGTAATAGTTAGCCTCCTTTTTGCTTACATTTTTGGTTCCCTTTTTGCCATTAATTTTGTATAGAGACACTCATGTATATAGTAGGCTTGGGTTTTGATATATGTAATTACCATATAATGGTTTGTAAATATTAATATAGGTTATATTATGGACATAATTAGAATGTATGATTGTGTGATAATGATAAAGTGATATTTTTTATGACTAAAAGGGTCTAGAATGTTAGGGAATAATTGTGAATGATTATAGATGTGTTTTTTGCATGTTAAAATTTTTGGGTTTTCTCTTAGACGATGATTGGTAAAAATTAATCCATACAAACAAAATTGAGGTATAATTCACAATGTAGGGAAAGTTATTTGCCTAAGAATAGTAACTACATGCTGAGTTAAATGAGCTCATTGATAGGGTAGATCAAAGATAGGTAACCACTGAGAAGTGACATCTTTTGTCCTGTTTGACGATGGATTGGGCAAGAGGTGTTACATTTAGTGGTATTAGAGTGAATTTAGGTATTCCTAGGCATAGTATACATGAGTGCTATTAATCAGGGTTTTGTGTTGAGTAAAGCTACATTGCTTGAGGCTGATTATCTATTCTTTTGTAGTGAATCAAGATGAGCAAATGTACTCCACAAGAGCAGAGGGAAGAGGTGGCCAGTTATACACTGACAACTATACATGAGCCTGTGAGCTCAGGTATTTTAGTGCCGAGTGATGTAGCATATTTAGCACAGACATAAGCTTCACTGGCATTGCTATAGTAGGTAGTTAACCTACTGAGATGAACCACTATTGCGGCTACTCTTCCACCACCACCAGCCCCAATATAGCTTCTACAGCCTATGGCATAGTAGAACACTTACCTAGAGAGGGTTAAAAAGATGGAGGCTTTAGATTTTATAGGAACTGTAGAAGATGGTATAGCTAGGGTTGAGTACTGGTTAGAGCGTATAGCCAAAATTTTATAGTAGTTGCAGTGTACTCCTAAAGAGAATATGACATATGCAACCTCTCACTCATAGGAGGAAACATTTCACTGGTCGAAAACTACAATTAAAAGGAAAGCTTTAGTAGGTGTGACTTGGGAATTCTTTCTCTATGAATTTAAAAAGAGGTATATTTCATAGACATATCTGGATAAGAAGATGTAGGGTTCCTAAACATGAAGCAAGGGCAAAAATCAGTGTATGAGTATGAAAAGGACTTTGCCTAACTGAGTAAATATGCAAATAAGTTTGTCCCCACTGAAGATGAGCATTGTAAGGGGTTCAAAAAGGGCATCAATATTAAGCTTAAGATGCAAATAGACAATTTAAAGATTTGAGAGTTATTCTCCCTAATGTCTACCACTTTTGTGATAGAAGAAATGTTAAAAGAAATTATAGAACTTTTAGAAGAAAAGGCCTTTCACTATAAGGCAAGTTCGTTTAGCTCTTAATGTAGGCAACACACAGAAGGACAACTAAGCCCCATACCAATCCCAAAGACAGAGTTAAACCTAAAGGATAGGCCAAGGATCTTAGGCTAGGCCTAGGCCATAGCAGTAGGTTACTAATGCCACAGTGTCTACAACTAGAAGTGCACACCTAGTGTGTGGGACTTGTAGAAAAAGACATTGAGGAGTTTGTTGGTAGGTTAGGTAAGGAGAGTACTTCATAAATGGGTCCTGAGATCATTACTAGAGCAATTGCCTCAAGAAACAAGCTGATGATACTCAATTTCAAGCCTCTTCTCTAGCACCTAGTAAAGGCTAGAAAGAAAGCAAGAACAATAAGGCTACTACAAGCCAGAGAACAAGATCAAAGGCTCAAGCAATAGTACAGCAGTATGACATTCATGCTAGAGAGGAAACGGAGGCACCTAATGTCATAGCTGGTACTTTCTCTTTATTTGATTCTTCTATTTTAGGATTGACCTAGGCATATATTTGCACTACACAAACACATGATAAAGGTCTAGATTCTAAACATATGGATATAGATGTCATGGTTAGTAACCCAATTAGGCAACATGTTGTAGTTAACAGAATATAAAAAGACTATCCATTGGTAGTTCAGGATCATATATTCCTAGCAAATCTTATTGAGCTCCCATTCAATGAATTTAATGTTATCTTGGGTATAAATTGGCTATCCAAACTCGAGCTATGGTTGATTGTAAATAGAAGAGGCTCACACTTAAGATAGTGGATGGGGGTGAAGTGACAATGGTTGGTGAACGAAATTTTTTGCCTAATGTCATTTCAACATTGGTAGCAAGGTGATTAATCTAGAAAGGATATGAGGCCTACCTAGCCCATATAGTTGATACCAATAAAGCAGAGTTGAGCCTCAACCAGATACTAGTAGTGTTAGAATTTCCAAATGAATTTCTAAATGAGTTACTAGGACTACCAGTAAAACTTGAGCTTAACTTTGAAATTAAAGTGTATCCTAGCACAACACATATATCTTTTACTCTGTATCATATGGCATCTATAGAATTAAAGGAGTTGAATGTGCAGTTGTAGGAATTGTTGGATAAATGCTTCATTAGGCTGAGTCCTTCACCATGAGGAGCATTAGTATTTTTTATGAAAAAGAAAGATGGGTCACTTTGACTATAGATCGATTACAGATAGCTAAACAAAGTGACAATCAAAAATAAATATCTGTTGCTAAGAATTGATGATCTTTTTGACCAACTATGAGGTGCAAGTATGTTATCTAAAATTGATATGAGGTTTGGGTACCATTAGCTAAGAATTAAGGAATTTGATATTCTAAGGACTACTTTCTATACTAGGTAAGGGCATTATGAATTCCTAGTGATGCCATTCGGGCTTACTAGTGCCCTTGTAGCCTTCATGGACCTATTGAATAGGATTTTTAAGCCATACTTAGACCAGTTCATTGTGGTCTTTATTAATGACATTTGTTGTATATTCTAAGACCAAGGAAGAGCATGAATAACTCTTAAGGCTAGTATTATAGACTCTGAGGGAGAAATAGCTAAATGCCAAACTGAGTAAATGTGAGTTCTGGTTGAATGAAGTAGCCTTCTTAGGCCATATTGCATCAGCAAAGGGTATCAGAGTTAACCCAAGCAAAGTTAAGGCCGTGCTAGAGTGGAAGCCTCCTAAGAACATGAATGAAATTAAAAGCTTCCTAAGGTTAACTAGTTATTATAGGAGATTTGTGTCTATGATTGCAGCCTTAATGACACGATTGCTATGGAAGGATGTAAAGTTTGTATGGGATGACAAATGCTAAGCAAGCTTAGATAAAGTAAATGCAATGCTAACTGAAGCTCTTACCCTCACTCAACCTGAACAAGGGAAGGATTTTGTGATTTATAGTGATGCATCACATAATAGACTTGGATGTGTACTGATGTAAGATGGGAAGGTAGTAACATATGCCTTGAGGCAACTAAAGCCACAAGAATGGAATTACCCAACACATGACCTGGAATTAACTGCCATTATTTTTGCCTTAAAAGTGTGGAGACATTATTTGTATGGTGTGAGATGTTGCATTTACACCAATCATAAGAGCTTAAAATACCTCCCCACATAGAAGGAGTTGCATCTAAGATAGCAAAGATGGATTGAATTAATAAAAGCTTATGACTACCTAATTGATTACCATCTAAGGAAGGCTAATGTAGTAGCTAATACTTTGAGCTAGAATTTCATAACTGCTATGAAAGCTACGAATACCGGGGTAGAGTACACTGAAGATGATGCAGTTTTAATGGAGTTATAAGTAAAACCTAATTTGATACAAAAAGTGGAAGAGGCATAAACTCTAGATGATCATCTTATGTAGATAATGAGTTAAATCAAAAAAAGGTAAGACTGTAGAATTCAAAATCAAAACAAATAGGTGTTTGTACCTCCATGACATGTTATATGTATCTGAAGCTGATGAAATTAGGACACAGATTCTATAGGAGGCCCATGATGCTCTTTATACCATGCACCCTTAGAGTACAAAGATGTACCTCAACTTGAAATCACATTATTAGTGGCTAAGAATGAAGTGAGATGTAGCTGAATATGTGGCCCAATGCCTTATATGTTAGTAGGTGAAAGCTAAACATCAGTTTCCCTCTAGATTGCTCTACCTTATAGCGCTTCCAGAATAGAAGTAGGAGAAGCTCACCATGGATTTTATGATAGGGTTGCCTATGACCAAAAGTAAATGTGATGCTATATGGGTAATAATGGACTGGTTAATTGAAACTGGCCACTTTATTCCAGTCAGAATGGATTATTCCCTTGAAATGCTGGCATAGTTATGCATATAAAAGATTGTGAGAATACATGGGGTGCCACTTACTATCATATCTGATCGAGATCCTTGATTTACTTTTAAATTCTATAAGAAATTACAAAAAGCTTTGGGTGCTTGCCTTACTTTTAGCATAACCTTCCATCCATAAATCGATGGGCAGTCTAAACGAGTCATACAAATGTTGGAAGATATGCTACGAAGTTGTGATATTGAGTTTGAAGGAAGTTGGGATCAGTACTTGCCTTTGTTTAAGTTTGCTTTTAATAACAACAATTAGGCTAGCTTAGGCATGGCTCTATATGAGGCATGGTATGGCAGAACATGCAAAACTCCACTCTATTGGAATAAGGCGGGTGAAAAAAAACTCATGTGGCTTGCCTTAGTAAGAGAAGTAGAGGAGAAAGTCAAGATAATTAAAGAAAGATTAAAAGCTACAACAGATCGACAAAAGTCATATGCTGACCTAAAGTGAAAGGACATTGAATATGTAGTTAGTGAAAAGGTGTTCCTTAAAGCATCACCATGGAAAAAGATGCTTCGAATTGGTAAAAAGGGTAAGCTAAGCCCAAGATTTATCGGTCCATATGAGATTACAAAATGTGTGGGACCAGTAGCTTATTAGTTGGCCTTGCCACCAGCATTCCAATAAATTCATGATATGTTCCATGTATCGATGCTATAGTGATATAGATTTGACCTTTCTAATGTGATACCCACTGAAGAAATTTGGGTACAGCCCGATCTGACTTAGGCAGAAGAACTAGTATAGATACTAGCCAAAGAAATCAAGGAACTAAGGAATAAGTCTCTACCACTAGTAAAAGTGCTATGGAGGCACCACAAGACAAAAGAAGCTACCTAGAAGAGTGAAGAGCAGATGAAAACCCAGTATCCTCACTTGTTCTCACCAAGTAAATTTTGAGGCAAAATTTTTCAAGAGGGGATAGATTATAATGCTTAGGAATTCGAGATTCATGAATAGCACTTTTTGAGGCATGAATAGTATTTTTTAAGTATTCGAGACACAATAAGGTGATCAAGGGGAAGTACTAGTCATAAAACTTTGACGGGTAAAATAATGATGAAAATGAAATAATTAAAACTTTTTATAGTCCAATAAATTATTTCATGCCGAGATCTAGTGAATAGTGATCTTGCTTGGCATCATGCTAGGATATGCCTAGATGGACATGAAAATAGCAAACCCTGAAGGTTAAAAATTCTAAATAGTTCAATAGTGAAGGAATTAGAATTTTTTAAGGTTGATTGACATTTAATTAGAACTTCTTAATTATGCGAGTGAATAGTTAACCTAGTTCCCTTTGGAATTTTTACCTAAGATTTTAGGGGAACTTTAATTGAGACTTCTGGAAATTTTTGGCACTAAAAGAATTAATTTTAGAGGCCTTGAACATAACATTAGAATTTTTGGATCTTAAAACATAAATAGGATTTTTATAGACTATCGGATCGCCACGTGGTGCTATCTGGGCCATCCATGTGCATAATATAAAAGGGATCTAGGTTTTTACCATCTCCATTAGGGCTCTCCACCATATTTTCCTCATTTCTCCCCCAAAATTCAAGCCATTTCCACCACTTAATCCACCAAAATTTGCCTTTATAGTCAAATGAATACCGATATATTTATAGAAATTCAAAAAATTGCTTATTTAGAGATGTTTTACCACTTAGTGAATAGTGACAATTTTTAGTGTAAGTGGTTTTTTCAATGTCTCTTATTTTTCTTATATAGTATTCTAGGTGTAGATATGCCTACATAAACATATTTCAGTTTGGATATATGTAGGTTTTTGTATGATTTTTCTAACCCCAAAACCTATTATATTTGTAGCCAAAGAGAGAGAATTGGTGGAGGAAAGAAGGAACAAGGATTGGAAGGTGTACTTTGCATGTTTTAGAACCCACTTTAAGTGGATTTAATGTAATATGCATTGTATGTTGGCTAGGGTAGCATATGTGCATGTAAATTTGTGTATGGAATTGGTATGTTAAAGATATATGTAGGTGTTTGTAAATGATAAATGTGTATATGTAATGTGATGCTCATAATAAGCATGAATGTATAAAGAAAAGAAGAACATAAAATGTGTAGGTGTGTGAGATGAGTATGGCCAAATGGTAGGTTAAGTGGCAATATGTGTGTATAAGAGTGATAGGAATGAAAATGTGATGTAAATAAGATAGAAATTAAGTAAAAAAGAATGATTGTGATATAGAATTGAAGAAAAATCAAATATGTGTGCACTTTTATGTAATTGTCATGTGGTGTGTGGAATGGTTACAAGATACATGTTCATAGTGTTTAAGATATTTAAAGTATATATGTACTTAGAAGTGTGTGGTTTGATAATAGAATGATAAGTAATAAATAAATGAAATATGTGTGTGAGATGATAATGTGGTATCATGATAAAATATGGAATTGATATCATAAATACTTAAAATAAGTGCTAAAACATAGAAGTATAATAGTATGAATGGACAATTGTTATGAGATATGACACTAGGTATAACTATGCAAGGATGGTAAGTTAGATCATAGGATATTGTGTCTTCAGATGTTGAAAGTAGTTGTTTAATAACATGAATGGATGTAACTACATGTAAGATGGTATTAATGATGAGATGATTAAGGAAGGCATGAAACTAATTAAGTTAAACGAGCAACACAAATGATAATTGGAATTGGCCCTACATATTTTGGGTATTTTGAGGTCTATAAAGGCTGATCCCTGCTACCCATATTGTTTTGGATAATGGGAGGTCCATACAGGCTGATCCCTGTTATCCACTGATGTCAAGATATTAAGAGGTCCATCAGGGTTGATCCCTACTTTACCTTTTATAGGGATGTCCAATAGGACTTATCCTTGCAATTTTGGTATTGGTAGGTTCCAATGAATTGATCCCTATTATCATGTGGATATACATAGGTGCAGCTACCGAGGTCCATAATGTGGGCCATTTCATAGTTATGGATCTCATTATCTAGTGTTAAAGGAGCTATCTTCCAAGAGTCGACCTAAAAAAAGGTACAACAATATAATATTGTAATTGAAGTTACGTGTAATGCTTGGAATAAGCAATAACTAGGGAATGGAATTAAATAGACTTAATTATATTGTATCATAGGACATAATAAATTGATCATTATGCTCTGTGACTAACCTAAGTATAAAACTGGTAATTAACGATAATGATCCATAGATAAGGTAAACATGTGTGGTTGGAAAAACTATATAATGCATTTTGCATGTGTGTGTGTGTGATACAATTCATATTACATTAAATTCACCACTAAGTGTATACTCAACATATCGGTTTCCCAATGTATAGGTAGTAGATAGAGACCTGTTGTTCATCCTCAACATGTAGTGTAGTAGTCAGCCTCCATTTTATGTATATTTTTGGTTCCCCTTTTGCCATTAATTTTGTATAGAGGCACTTATGTATATAGTGGGCATGGGTTTAGATATATATAGATACCTTATAATGGTCTATAAATATTAATACAGGTTATATTATGGGCATAATTAGAATGTATGACTTATGTGCTACATGTCTGATCTTGAGATTTTGATGACTATGTGATGATGAAGAAGTGATGTTTTAGAGGACCAGAAGGGTCCAAGATGTTGAGGAATGATTGTGAATGATTATAAAAGTGTTTTTTGCAGGTCAAAATTTTTGAATTTTCTCCCAGACAACCGTTATGCTACCAGATTTTTATTGAGTTATAGGCTAACACTGATTTGTTAAAATTAATCCATACAAATGAAATTGAAGTATAATTCATAATGCAGGGCCAATTATTCACCTAAGAATGGTAATTGCATGTTGAGTTAAATGAGCTCACTGACTGAGTTGATCAAGGATGGGTAACCTATAGGAAGTGACATCTCTTATCCTATCTAGTGAGAAATCGGGCAGGGGTGTTACAATATGAGCATATGGTAAGATGATAATGAGATTATGAATATACGATGTATAATGTTTAAATTGTGATTTTTATAAAATGAGCACGAAATCCTTATTTTGAAAATAAATTTGTAATGGCTATATAAACAACAAGTAATGCCCATGTATGCCTAAACTAGAATTAACGGTGAAATAAATTGGCGTGCCAATAGTGATCTAGTAGCAATATTGCCACCTCTCATCATGTGATATTATAGGTACAACCATGTAAGCCCCGTTGGGTATTATACAACATTTGTATGCCCACTTGAGCAAATGTGATTATGTGAGTATGGACTTGTAAGCCTTAAAAGTACCCTTCACTATATAAGCTTATTCATATTATGTGA
>CANXYI012241449.1:0-15138 GCA_948208565.1 Hura crepitans | reverse complement strand
GGCTCGTATTGCCTATTTTCATTACTTCTACTAGCTCATCGGGTGTGGTGGTCGCGGAAACAGCGACTTGAGCTAGGGCTTTAACCACTTTCTGCCTATGGTCTTTGGATGACATCAACAAATCCGAAATGCTGATGTTGGCTTGAGTTTTTTTAAGCTATTTCAATAGCTTGCCATGCTTATCTGTTCTAGGTTCGAGCTATTTTTCAAAAAGGATCTTATCATTCGTTTTTACTCTTTCCACCATTTCTCCCTCAACCCATATTTGCTTTCTCTTACCCTCTTCAGAATCCTAGTCAGAGGATTCATCCTAGAAACTTTTGCTCTCTCTGGCCTCAGAGTCACTCTCACTATCCTAATAGCTAGTCATTAAGATTGATTCACTCACCCTTACTCCCACTTCTATGTCTATGTCGAACCCATAAATTTCCTTCAAAATATATTTTTTAGGTAATCAAGATTTAAGGAGGCATGAAGTGTGCTATTTTGGCAGTGGGTTTGATGAGGTTTTGGGATTAGGGATCTATTTTTAATCTATGAGATCCTGAATAGCCTTCCTAAGGAGCTTGTAGTTATCTGTAAGGTGCCCCATTCTCTGATGATAAGCACAGTACTGGTCATGCCCATGATTTAGAGGGAGCATTCCAGTGAATGGTTGATGTGGTAATGGTTGTAATTTCCCTTCTTTTCTAAGCTTCTTCAACCACCATGAGAGAGACTTACCTATGTTTGAGCACCTACAACCTTGAACTGTATGTACCTCAGTAGTTTTGGTGGTATTGTTGGCATTACCACTTGTAAACGTAGGGTTATTATTCGATTTCTTGTAACCTTTATTTTGATACCCAGCCTCAAAGTCAATGGCAATATCTTTCAGCTATTCCGAGGTAGTAATGCCTTTAGCGGTGAGCCCATTGTTCATATAACTATTAGCATTCCTAATGAACATCTTGATTTGGTCTATGTCTTTAGGCTTATTTTGCATCTTCAGAATCTTTTCCCTCCACCTCTGAAGATAATTAGAAAAATGCTCATTGGGCCTTTGCTTTATCAATTCCAGATCCTTCAAAGTAATCTCAACACTAGCATTGTTAGCGTATTGCTTATTGAACGCCCTTGCTAGTTTAGTCCAGTCTTCCTTAAACCTTCTCTCTTGGTAGTGGTACCAGTCAAGAGTCTAACATAAAAGGGACATGCTGACAAGGTTCACAATCTGCGCCTCTATTAGATGGGTGGCCCTCATGGCTACTGCATACTACTTTAAATAGGTACAAGGGTCTATAGTTCCATCAAACTTGCTCAAGTCGGGCATCTTGAACTTGTGAGGCATAGAGTGATCGAGCCTTAGGCTGATGTCGTCTAGGTTAATGTCTCTACCCCCAGCCACTAGTCAGGACATAGCCTCTATCTTTTCATTGTGCTTTTTCAACTGATCATTCTTAGGTGCTTTAATAAGGGGTACCCTATTATAGGCCTTCACCACTTATAGTATCTCATCATCGGACATTTAGTCATCTTTAGGGTCCCCTACCATCTCTTTCCCCTTATTAGTTTCAAAAGTTTGCCCTACCTCTTAGTTCTACATATGGCATAGGGCATTGGTTACTAGTGATGTCATCCTCTTTTCTATCTTAGCCATGGCCTCCATGAACATAGCCTTTGTCATGTACTCGTCAGAAGACATACCTCCTTGCTTAGGTTATATAGGTACTTCTGAGCTAATTCTACTGATGCATTTGCCTACTCTCTTTCATTGAGCAGTGAGTGAAGGATCAATAATGGTTAGATAAAAGGAAAGGTTAGAAATGATACATGTACAATATAAGATACATGATGTGTAAATGCATGTTCGTGATGCATCAAAGGAGTCTTAGTCATCTCTTCCTAAGCAGGCATACCCAAGTTTCGTCGGAGGATGCATAGGTTCAAACATGGACTTGATTAGGCCTAATGATCTCTCATATTTAAAGCGCAAGCGAAAGAGTGACCTTAAGACATTTATACCTTATTTGATGTGAAATTAGGGTGGGCCTATCCCAAACAAAAAGGCACAATGGGCTTACCCCCACTTCAAATAAGGCTAAATGCAATTAGGTCCATATAGTTATCATAAATGCAATCGCACACACTTAGGGTCATACAACCTAAGGGAAGTTACTAAGCTTGACTACATGGGCTCATGGTTTCGATCAAAAGGCATATAGGCTCCCACAAGCAGAGGTCCCTCCTAACGAGTCTTTCTAATCAAGGATAATATTGACTAATTAGTTCACCTTTTCATGTACCATATACGAGGCTTACGAGTTATGGATATGCTAGCACTTCTCCATTCTTGAATGAAAAATGGAGTCATGGTTCACAACACCATCCAAGGTAAAAGGGACATAATTTATAAAGGATGCAATGCGTGGGATTGATAAAAATTAGAATATTTGGATAGCATATTACTTAGGCACATTCAAATTAAAATTTCTCAGTCCCTAATGTAGTTGCCACTATAGATGTATGTATTTTTTTACTAGGGACGAGAGTGGTTAGTGGAGTTGCCACCTAAACTTTACACCAACACCTCTAATCTTCTGTACCAAAAAGGTTCAAAATTTTAGATCTTATTCATGCCCTAATAATATGTTGTCCATGTATATTGTGACGTTTATCAATCCCTTATCATTCAAGCATATATCATTCTTAATTTAAATTGCATCACCTTTACATGCATGAAAGTAAATTTTGATATTTAAATAATCCAATAATTTATATTATATATCTAGAAAGTGGGTTATTCATTAATTATTAATTGGCCTGACAATTGCCCATAATTCCATAGTAATTAGTGGCAATTGCCCAACTCCCATCCCTAAAAGGTTGGCCTTTATTGAATTATATTTAATTGTGACTTTTGATTAAAGAAAACTTAAAACCATTTTATTAGAAAACACTGGTTAATTATGTATAAAATAGTTTAATGTGAAAGTTGGGTTTTAGCATGTAAAACAAGTTATTTGCTAGCTATTAGAACCTAAAAATAAGTAAAGAAGTGTAAATAGTACTTTACTAAAGAGGTAAGATATGGTCCTAAAATAGGCTCGCTTCTGTGTTGCCAGGTCTGTACAGACATGGGAGAGAACAATGCTTAATCTATGCAGACTTTATCTAAAGAGGAATTAAGTTTGTCTTATACTTTTACTCCAATGTAAGGTTTGGTTAACAACTCAGAACATGTCAAAGCCAAACAAGTTAGATAAGGGTTATTAATACACGAATGAATAGGATCACAAACATACTTAACATAGATACATTATATATCATGATTCATAGCAACAAAACACACACTAGGAGGCTATAATGCAAATTGTCACTTATAAGTCCATGCAAACATATAACCTTTATGATAGGGAGTCCATGCGAACCATTATCTAGTTTAAGGCACTTAAATGCATGTTTTCATCATTCATGGATATATGTATTATTTTACATCAAATATTCTATAGGTAACATGGTATCATAAGATTAATAATCTAGCCTATAGAATTATAAGTCCGTTAGGACTAAGAGACCTAATTGGCATGCATGAAATAAGGCTGTATAGACTAACTTGATGCTTGTGTTTAAAGATATTAGGTTCGTGCAGACTTAATCTCATGTACGATTAGATTCATGTGATAAGGTTAACATCATATAGCATGTTAAATACTAACTACAGGCATCAATCCTATGTTCTATACTTCAAATATAATTAACCCACTTGTCATTAATGGGAGTGGGGATAATAGAGTATCACCTCACATACTAATGATCTTGGAGGTCATTGGCTCACAAAAGACATTAGAGATTTCACCTATGGACCTTAGATATTACCTGAATAAAATTATCTCTTCAAGCACTAGCACAAAAAAGCCTTTTGGTTCAAGTGAGGATGGTTGAGTTCTTCTTTATGACAAGTCTTAACAAGCCTTTAATGCCTTCAGTAGCTGGAATGCTTTTGATTGTAATTATTTTTGAATTTTAGTGTTTGAACCCCTTTTCTATTGATGTAGAGAAGTATTTATACTTTTTTTAGGTTTTCCTGCCCCTCCCATCTAGAAGAAAGTCCTAATCCTTAAAGGATTATGACTCCTGGACTAAACAAGCAGTGTTTTCATCCGGATTATTTTTCTTGATGGCAAGTCTATGCAGACTTATCCTTGTTAGTCCGTGCAAACCAAGTTTTTTGAGGTGATGGTCCATATTCTTCATAGGCCAGGCTCTGGCCTATTTCTATGGTTTGTTCGTGCGGACTTAAGTAGTAGGTCTATGCGGACTTATGTCTTGATGACTTTTTATGCTATGCTCGAGAGCTCATCTCTGGCTATCATCATAGGTCAAGGTGAGGTGTCTACACTCACTCTTTAGAAAATGGGTTACTATTTACCCATATGCTCTTCCTCATAAATCTTCCAATCTTTTTTTGATTTTTTACTTATACATGTTCTAGGGGTTGTAGAAGTGTTGGTTGATAGCCTAAAAATGAGATATTAGGGCTAGATTGGGGGAGGAAGCAGAAAAAATAAGGAAGAGCTTTCTCTCCTGTGGCATTAGCTATAGGAAGGTGGAAAAGGAAGAAGGCTTGGCTATTATTCCCATATTGACCATTTTAATTAATTTAGGTTAACCTTAAACTTATTCAAATAATTGAATGGTCATAATCTCCTTATTTTTAATCCAATGGTCCTTTTTTTTAGCCCTTACTTTCATTCTTTTCTTTTAATTATTTCATCCTTAAAGTAACCCTCAATCATCAGTGTATAAGCCATATAAAATTTTGCCATCAAGAGCCATAAACCTCTATAAACACTTCCTCTAAAATCGAGAAAAACGAAGAATTAAATCATCCTTAAAACTTCACCAGATTTTAGGAAAAATACTTCCTAATATTTAAAATTTCGAATTCTAATTCCAATTGCCTAATTGGAACATTTAACTATCAAGTTATATCTATCCCATAATTTTCTAGCAAAAACTAAATATTTTAGTATTCTTCTTTACCTATATCACTATTTAAGAGATTCTATTGTATAATCTTTTCTTACATTTTTCATCATCCTAATAACTTCATTTTAAATCCTAATTTTGCCCAAAATTATGTTATGTCTAATTCCATTTGGTTGTATTAGTGTGACCCAGGTCTTGGAAAACACTATTGACATCCTATGAAGTACTATTCATAAGTTGAGATTTTTAAGGTGTTACTTCTCAAATACTTGAGGATATTTTTGATAGCTAAACTATGACACCCCTTACCCAATCTTGTCACTGAGCCTAACTGAGGAGTGCATGCAAATCGAGATATCTAAGCTCACTTGTTCTATTACTTGCTATAAAACATTTTTATTAAAATGTTACATTCTAAAATATGGGTTTTCAAAAACTTTTCCAAATAGTGTTACATATTTAGAAATTGGGAATCCTTGTCCTAAAATTTTGATAGAATAATGGTTGTACCATGCACTTTCCCAAAATTTTGAATAGTAACCTGCATAAGAAAAATACACTTCTAAAACTTTCACATATCCCCATAACATCTATGTGATCCTCTAATCACTCCATAACACACAAACAGAATCACAAGATATACCAACCTCTAGAAAAGATATCATACAATGAAATACATAATATAATAGTTTATAAAGGTCTAAAAACTTTGAGAATCCAAAAAGAATACTTAAATATAATTCAGGCCCATTCCTATACTTTATACATTGAGTGCTACATATATATCACATACTATACTATACATAAAATATAAAAAAAAAAAACCATCTCTTAATAATCTTGATGTCCTGAGGCTTAAGTCTGAAAAAGTTATATTACTTATGCATCATAAACCAACGATGTGCTAAGTGAATGTTTAGTGGTGTAACTGAAATAACATGTGCTAAGAAGCATCATTTACACATCATTTGAATATGCAATTCATTTCTATGCGTAACTAATCCATATATTTAATAATACCCATACAAATGGTGATATGCCATGATCATGACCAAAAGACACGCATCATGCATAATGACATTCATATCACACATATATGGTAAACACACATTTAAAATCAACCAATGGTCATAATGAAACATTATCATTCATAAATGCACTTAATTGCCATTTTATTCATAATATACATTATAAGTAGATTTTCAAATTCTTGCCATAGTCACTAAGCCCATTTGGAATTACTCCAAACCTATGGATAAAGAATCAATAAATGTGTAGTGGCCCATATTTTGGACTTTACAACTACTGTACTAATATATAAGAAGATTATATAATACCCATCAAGGCATATGTGGCTACAAGGATGTATAATTATGTAATGGCCTTTACGGGACCTTACGATGGCTGTACCCCTATAGGATCTAAAGATCATAAATATAGGTCTTTTAGGTTAGACTAAAAGTTGACCCATAAATCGATATCAAATCACTAAAGGGCCCTAGCAGCTGCTATATCCCCTAGCTAATCAATCAACCTATCTATTTCTAAGTAGTTGCTTCACGTGGGGAAAAATGGTGTGTTTTTAGTTTGACCAACTTAATTAAGCTTAAGTAGCTTTTAACTTACTTCTTTTATATATCGATTAGCTAAAATTGATTAATATCATTAAAAATTTCATTATAGTGATCATGCACATTTTACATACATTTATGCCATATTTTAGACATATGCACATCCAAACACCGTTTTCATCTCATTAATAGTTTTGAACATGTATTATTCATTTGAACATTCATTGGAGGTCATAAGTCCATTTAAGAAACTTTATGCCTTAATATTTATCAATACCCATAATATTGCAAAATTAGTATTAATTAATACTCTTAAACTAAATCTCGAGTTTAGAACATATTTTGGTCCTAAACTTTATTCATATATAATACGAATCATGTACATGATCAATAACAATGAAGAAAACTTGTATGCACACCTTTTTTCACATATCATGAATTCTTATGCACATACACTCTCATAATGCCATTCGGCAATCTATACTAATTTGGCATTATTTACATTTTCCAACATATGTACTTCATAGTCCTAATTCATAATTATTTCATACACATAATTAGTGCTCATATTACAAAATTACAAGGCTCATGACCAAATTAGGCCATACAGCCATTAAGCCAATTTACCCATTAATTAGTCATTTTTATTCTAAAATGCTTCGTAATTATATGTGACATGGCCATTGTTTTGTTCAACCTAAATTTTCCTATTACTAATGCACTATGAACATGATTGCTTATAAATGTGCATGGTGTTTCATTTCTTTACCTTAAATCTAACCATGACAAGTTTATGTTCTCATGCACCATTTAACTTTAGGCATTATCAAATAGAATGCAAGTGCCATATAATCCATGGTTACACCTTAACCATTTGGCCAACGCACCAAAAACAACCACAATTACTTCCCAAACATTAAACATAGTTCAAAACACATAAGGCATACATAATATCATGAGAGAAAATCCATAGAGGCATATTTACAGTCATTTTCCATAATATGCGCATTTAGCCTAATGGAGCACATCTTGAGCATTGTTTCATTCCAGTGCATTCTGACACTTTCATGTACACTCATACATGTCAAAAACATGATCTAACACCATTTTATGCTTAATTAGGTTCAATTACTACATTAAGCAATTTAACCCTCATTATAATCCATATTATGCATATTAGGACACATTAGGCACATTTTACTCATTCACTTTATCCTAATCAATTCTCATCATTTGAAACATATTGACATACATTATTTAATCCATATAACTCATTAAATGCTTCATATCTATGAGCATTTATTAAATAATATCCACAATATGGAATTAAATGTTGATAAGTGAAAATGCACAACCTATTTTAATTACACATAGTGAGGAGGCTGAAAAGGAACATCGAGGCCCATCTATGCATTCAATTTGACCTTATCTCAGTTTTGATTAAAAATCCCTAACATAAATTAAAAAATTCTTTGAAAATTCATAATAAATCACCCAAATTTCCAAAATAAAATCTAAAACCATAAAAACTCTCTTGGCTTCCCTCGAACCTAGGAAAAATAATAAAAGTTAGAAAATCTTACTCGAACCAATATTGATCACTATTCATGAGAGGTAGAACAGGGAATTTTAAGCATTTCTTCTTACATATTTCACTTTTGATTGGTGTTAGAGAGTGTAGGGTCTTTATAAATATTTTTAATTAAGCCAAGAATGGACTAAAATGGAAAAAATGTTAAACAAAAGTGGATGAAACCTCCTGAGGAAGTCGACATCATTGAAGAGAAAGAGAGGGAGGAGATATTTTTGAAAATGTTGACTTTTTTTAACAAATTTGAAAATATATATAATTTTTTAAAATATAATATTTCTAGCATTTTTCCTTCATTTTCCCCTAATTTTCCTTCTCTTCTTATGCCTAATTAATTATAATTGCAATTTAATAAAATCACTGTTATTTTTTCCCACACTTCTCTATAAATTAGAGCTCAAAAAATAAGGAAAACTGATTAAATTTGCCACTTTTAATGTTACATAATTTCCAAAAAATTATGGTTTAGCTTTGAAAATAATTTATAGTTTAGCTTTGCCTTGGTCACTATTCCCAAGGCACTATGTAACAACCTAAAAATCCCGACTCTCATGAATAGTACTTCTCGAGGTGAATAGTGCTTCGTGAAACTTAAGTCGCACTAAATATACTGATGGGTAGTATTAATTATGTTGTTAGGTGAACTTTGAAGCCAATCTGAAGTTGTTTAGATGGTTAAAAATATTAAATAAGATTTTACAGTAGTGTCTTATGAATAGTGCTGTAGGCAAAGTTGAATCATAAATAAAATAAAAATTTGCTCAAAATAATCTAAAAATGTTACGACCTGATACTTAAATATTCTGAATGGTTTATTGGCTTTGAAATCAAAATTATCTAATATCGGGAAGTATTTTTATAGAATTTTTGAGACATAAAATGCATTAATTTTTTAGGTTTTTGTTGTAGTTTAGGCTCGAGATTTTGAGAGGATATAAGACTTGGATTTATCTAATTTTGGGTATAGGAATGGGGGAAACCAATATTCCTATCAGTTATAATGATTTTTCAAATGAAGGAAAAATTATTTTTGGAAAAGTATAAAAAGGGAAAAATGCATTTCCTTTCTATACAAACCAAACTCACCATCTACCTCTACTCCTTAACCAAAAACCATCCACCCCTTCTTTCCATCTCTTCCTTCAATTTCTTTATCCACAGAGTGACCCACTCTGCAAGCTTATACCCATAATGACGAGTGTCTCAAGATGAGTCCGTGGACACCAAAATCATCGAGAACAGCGGAGTATTTCAAGAGAAAAATCGAGAAAAAATTTGAGGTGAATAGTAACCTTCTCTCTCTCTAGTTTATCTTTTTCATAAATTTTATTTTTCACGGGTTCATAGGGTGTTGTAGAGTGTATATCTAAGCTTGAAATATATTTTTGACATGCATATTATTTTATATTTTTTATTAAAGTTTATACCCTTTTGAATTCATAGGCGAGGCATCAACTCGGGCCTTTCGAGGCAACGCAAAGGATTAGGCTAGCTTCAAGCATCTTATATTACATATTTTCATAAGTGTAATCACTTTAATTAAGGTAAAATGCCTATGTACTTATTATGTGCATTTTGACATAAATGGGCATTTAATGATATAATGAGAATTTAATTCATAATTGAGTATGTATGACATGATTGGATGACGAGTGTATATAATGTGATGGTTTAATATGGATTATGCATAAATACACATTCTTATTGTAATATTAATCAATGAATGCATTATGTGACCATAGGACCATATAAAGTCATTTTGTGATATAAATGTCGTATGACTGTGTGTAATTGGTTATGAGCATACGAATGTAATATTGAGCATCTAAACATGACATATAGTTGCATATTCATATGCATGTGTGTTTTTAAGGTCTCAGGTAAGTGGAGGCTGAAACTTATATGTGTAAGCTTTATATGCATAATTGCGAGTTATATACATAAATGACTCAGATATCATTTTTTGTGCCATACTGCCATTCCGAATGTACATTTATGATGACTAAACTATGTGTGCATGCTTGGTGTTGGTTGCATGCCAATTTGCTTATTGTATGGTTTATTGATTCGTATGTGGGCATATAATACATGTATGTCTTTATATACCAAAAATGTGTATAAAATGACATTTTAAGTAGAATGTGATAGTTATGCACAACCAAGATGCATTTGACACTATTATGCATGTTAGTTATTAAATAATGGTAAAAATGCATGTTTATGAGTCTGGTTCAGTTATTCTAACTTTTACACCTAGGCGATGTGCCTAATTAGTGTTTTGAACCCGTATAAGCCTATTTTTGGCAATATTATATTTTAGTTAAAACATGTTGCTTAGTGTGATAATTTAGGCCTTGCTGAGATGTAAAATGACCATTCGAAAGAGTGTATGCATGAGATGACAATAATTATGTTATGCATTAAAAATAGCTTAAAATAAAATAATTGACCAGTTTAATTATGCCTATACAATTAGACAACCTAATATAGATAGGTTGACCAGTCAACTAGGATTAGCAGCTGCAATGTTTACCTTCAAGTAGTAGGCCTTTGGATTATGATGCGTATTTTTGTGTCGACAAGCACTAGGCTTTCAGGCCACTTTATAGCACTACATATGTGCGAGCCTTCAAGTTGATGTGTTTTGTATCCATAGATACCAGTGCCTTCAGTTACATTGTTTACCACCTTTGGGTAGCCCATTATCCCTTATCTAGCTTTGGATAGTTGTCTCATTAGTATGGGCATAAATTAAACAAATAATTGTAATAAAAAGGATAATTGTGGACATATATATATATATATTTGGTATAATGTCATGTTAAATTCATTTAATTGATGTATGTGGTATGATGTTCAATTTTATACTCGTAATGTTGATGGCTTGATGCATATAAGGTCTTGAGACCCTAATATGTGAAAATCATGCATTGGTGTGATAATGATTCATAATGCATGTCTTATGTTTGTTACCATGTGATATGAACTATGTGTACGTTTGTGACTAATTTATGAATATTTTATGAGTATAATTGATTTTTATTCATGTTGAAAATGATTATGCAGTGAGTATGGGTATCATGTAGTGTAACACCCCCGGCCCATTCTCGATGAAAACAAGCAAGACTTGTCACTTCCCATGAGGTCACCCATCCTTGGATTTCTCCATGGGTCTTTCGTTTAACCTCTATCATATTTAACATTTCAGAGTCTAGAAATTTTGTCCAACCATTCCAATGGACTAAATCAAATCTACCAGGTATGTGACTCTTATATGCCTGATTTTATAATCCATTATCAACCTAAGCTTTATTTACTATTATCGATCCAGTTATACTACCATTTTCCTAAATTTTTTCTATCTCCGTAATGATACAATTACCATTCATTTCCCATAAATATCCATATATCTATATATGAGTGCCTCTACTTACTAATCCAAATATCTAAATATGCTATAGCATACCTAGATAGTTGTCATCTACACCACTTATTGTCTGCTTCAAGCCTTCATGCATCAACCACCTGTGCATTGGAAACTCAATATGCTGAGTATGCACTCAGTGGTGAATTTAACCAAACATACCCTATACTTTTTATTTTATACATGTAAGCACACATATCATACAACTCTTATTCCATTTATAATAGCTACCCTTTTCTTATCAGTCCTTAGTTATACCCACTTATTAATAAATTTACCCCATTTTAATCTCTAACACATCCTATGGATTATTAATAAGTTTACTCCCAGTTGTTGATTTATCATTTCTTAATTATTCATCTATACCTAGTTAACTTCTCATAACTATTGTTAATATATTCTCATACAACCATTTCAATGGTTTGCCACCTATTCTTTACCGTTAACCAATCTACCTCTATTCTTTTCATTTATCTCATAAATATCTAAGTATAAGTTACTAACTCTGTCATTTCCTCTCATTATGAGTTTATTTACCTTTATATGCCTTTACAATGTCTCATTACATTCCCACATAATTTATGTTATTCTCAACCCTCACAGTATTCTCACGTCTCAATAGATTTATTCATAACCCTTTAACACTTTATATTCTATCTTTTATCACCTTAAATTCACTAATCATCTTATACAAGTATATCATTATGTTAAAGAATCCATGTTATTTTATTTAGGATATTTAGTCATCTTATATTCATGGCCTATACTAGATAGACAACACTTAAAGACACTGGATAGCATGACTATCCTATGCAATAGCCCACTTTTAAGGCCTAGGTTGCTACACCTACCTTCCCTGATAGCAGAGACCCGTCCCAAGACCACTCTAATACCAAACTAGCAGATACTTAGGGACCCATTCATAGACCACTCGTAATATCTGTGAATCACTACTAGCAATACATAAGGGTGGATACTTAGTGATCCGTCTATAGACCACTCCTAATATCCATAAAGAAATCAATCAAGAAAAGGATGGATACTTAGGGACCCATCCATAGACCACTCCTAATATCCATCGTTAATATATGTCAGTGGGCTGATAAAGGATCGACTACCTAGTAGCTACTAATCTCTAGTTGACTCGTCAATCCATCTAATGGGTGTCTAACTAATGGGCCACTAATCTTTTTCAATAGTAATTATTTACATCTTATCATATCTTAAAGTTATATTTATTTCCTTCTGACATGATTCATATTGCCAAATTCCTAATTTTCATCATCTTAATACCCCATTATTCTTATCTAACAATCTTAGATATAATAGCATTGTTACATCATATTTCAGTCACATTGTTTTATGCAAAATATACATAAGTCCATGCCATACCCAATGTCATTTATCAGTGGCATAGTTTATTCATTCCATGTAACCCCATCAAATCAGTCTAGTTTCATTTCTAGTTCCATTCATTTTTTTGCTTATATCCACCCACCTATTTTCCCATATATTTCATTCATTAATACTAATAATTTCCACTAGATTCTAGTCCATGCCTTTTTATTTTATTTCTGCCTTGTATTTTACCACACTTACTGACCCTCCAATCTTAATAACCTATTTTTTTTACTGTTGTTGAATTAGTGGACATATTCTTTCCCTAGTCCATCGATTACCTTAATCTGATATTTTATTTTATCCTATAATCTGATTTTTTTGTACTTATTTTTCCCATTTTATGTCAATTGAATCCTCTTTCTGGTGATTAAAATTCTTACAATACTAATATATTATTTTCCCTTATTTTATGCCCACCTTTATTACACCTTAATTTATTCTTTTTCTAAGACTCAAATTTACACCTTAATTGAATAGTAACCTTCTCTCTCTCTAGTTTTTCTTTTCTACAAATTTTATTTTTCATAGTTTCCAAGGCTGTCGTAGAGAGTATATTTAGGCTTAAAATATTTTTTTGAAATGTGGATTATTTTATATTATTTATTAAAGTTTGTACCCTTCTAATTTGGTAAGTGATCCATCGACTCGAGCCTCCTAAGGAAAAGAAAAGGCTTAGGCTAGCTTCAAGCATCATGTAGGACTTATTTTGGTAAGTGTAATCACTTTAATTAGGTTTCAATGCCTATGAACTTATTATGTGCATTTTGACATAAATGGGCATTTAATGATATAATGAGAATTTAATGCATAATTAAGTATGTTTAACATGAATGGATGATGAGTGTATGTAATGTGATGGATTAATGTGGATTATACATGAATAATGCATTCTTATTGTAATATTTATCAATGAACGCATTATATGATCATAGGACCATATAAGTCATTTTGCGATATAAATGTCATATGATTGTGTGTAATTGGTTGAGAATGCAGATGTAATATTGGGCATCTAAACATGACAAGTAATTGTATATTCATATGCATGTGTGTTTTAGAGGTCTCGGGTAAGTGGAGGCCGAAACTCATATATGTAAGCCTTATATGCATAATTGCGAGTTATATATGTAAATGACTTGGATATCATGTTTTATGCCATAATGCCATTTCAAATGAACATTTATAAGGACTAAAGTGTGTGTGCATGCTTGGTGTTGGTTGAATGCTAATTTGCATGTCGTATGGTTTATTGACATATAAGTGGCATATAATACATGTATGTCACTATATATCAAAAATGTCTATGAAATGATGTGTTAATCGGAATGTGATACTTATGCAAAACCATGATGCATTTGATACTATTATGTATGTTAATAATGAAATAGTGGGAAATATGCATGTTTATGAGTTTGGTTGGGTTATTCAAACTTTTACACCTAGGCGCCTAATTGGTGTTTTGAACTCGTATGAGCCTATTTTGGTAATATTATGTTTTAGTTAAAACATATTACTTCACATGATTATTTAGGCCTTGCTGAGATGCAAAATGGCCATCGAAATGCATGTATGCATGAGATGACAATAATTATGTTTTATGTTAAAAATAGAATAAAATAAAAAAATTGACTCGTTTAATGATGCCTATATAGTTAGACAACCTAGTATGGAAAGGTTAACTAGTCAACTATCATTAGTAGCTACAATTTTTGCCTTTGGATAGTAGGACATTAGGTCATGACATGTATTTTTGTGTCGACGGGCACAAGCTTTCGGGCCACTGTATAGCACTACATATATGCGTGCCTTCAGGTTTATGTGTTGTGTATCCATGGATACTAGTGCCTTCGAGTTCATTATTTAGCATCTTTAGGTAGCCCATTATCTGCTATCTAGCATTGGATAGTTGTCTTTTTAGTATGGGCATAAAATAAACAAATAATTATAATGAAATGGATAATTGTGGTTATAGCATAAATAAGCATAAAATAATGTTAGGTGCATTTTAAATGACTCATTGTGCATGACATATATATATATATATATATGTATATATATATATATATATATATATATATATATATGGTATAATGTCAGGTCAAACACATTTAATTAATGTATGTGGTATAATGTTGAGTTTTATACTCATAATATTAACGGCTTAATGCATATAGAGTCTT